>CAVNYN010252447.1:0-21504 GCA_963692815.1 Nyctanthes arbor-tristis
TTATCAGCTACTGGGAGATTCCACTTCCAAGTATCAGCTCAGGGAAGCTCTAGGGTATTACCTTGGCAATATGACGATAAGAGTAAGTCTATCCCTAGCTGTGGGAGAGGTTGAGGAAGGCGACCTCACTTATGCTCAAGCGTCAGTAGTAAGTGTGAAGACCAACCACAGAGAAGGCTGGACAAATACCTTCGTCCAACCCTTAAAGGGGGAAGTGTCTCCCCAGTAGTAGAGATTAAAAACATAGTGCAAAGTGAGAAATGCACATGAGACAGAGTTGACACACTCATGGGAAGCTGAACACCCAAAAGGAAAATGGTAGCCTCCAATTTTTTGTTTCTTGAACTGTCGGGTCATGGCTAAACAAATTAATATGCCTATGCGAGCTAGACATAATTTTGTGGCCTAACAGCTAATTCAAAGGATAATTCAAAAGATATTTGTTCCTCTGATGTAATATCCCCCTTTTTTTCAACGCAAACACACGGCAAATCCACAAAAATCAAGTAAGAGGCTTCGCACTCAACGGCTAAAAGAAGCTTTTAGCTAGCGCTCAAGTAAGAGGCTTCGCACTCAATGACTAAAACAAGCTTTTAGTCAGTGCTCAAGTAAGAGGCTCACGTTCAACGACTAGAACAAGCATTTAGTCAGCGCTCAAAGTTAGAAGAAGCTTCTAACTAGCGACCTAACATTTGACTACAACTAAAACAAGTTTTTAGTCAGTGCTTAAGTAAAATGTTTCGCGCTCAAAGTTCAGACAAGCTTCTTAGCAAAGGGTCCTAACACTTGATGTAAAATACGTTTGAATTTTTGAACAAATAGGCATAAGTGAAGACGGGCTCTTTGCAAAACAGGAACGATCAACGGTACATTGTTGTGATAAAATATAAACGAGTCAACACTCAAAGGAATTTTCATTTCATTCATCAAAGATTACAAAAGGTAAAAGAAGCTGGGTACAAAAAACTTTTAGGCCTGACCATCAGAAATTGAGACCACGTTCCTCCCAGCTGGAGCGATGGTCTTAGCCCCCGCAGTTGAAGCAGAGTCGTCAGCAAGCTTCCTATTAGCAGCAGGGATCTCAACGTCTTCTCTAGCAAGAGCCAGCGCCACAATAGGGGTCAAATTTTGATTGAGATACGATCTTAATCTCTTCTTCGTCAGAGCTCACATATCCCTCAAGGCACTTCTTCACGATCTCCCTAAGGATCTCTTTCGCTGTCTCGTAATAAAGGCCAGCGTTAGCGCTACTGAATTCCTTAGAGGCCCTGTATTTCACAACCGCCTCCTGGTATCCAATGAGCTCGCTAGCGACAGCCCTTTTCTTGACCTTCCTCAAGGCCTGCTCGTGGCTTGACCTCTCTATCACCAGCTGAGTTTCCAGATCCTCATACTTCTTCCTCTAGGCCTCCAGCTCTGTTCGCAAATCAGCTGACTCCCCCTGGCAACATGCAGTTCTTGCTCTTTCTCCCTAAGAGCCAACTCCACCTCTTCCTTGACCTTGTTCACCTCAGTTTCCTGGTCAGAGAGTTTTGCTTCTCCCCAATGAAGTGACCCACGCGAGCTGTGGCATGCTCATCCATGATAACAGACCTGGCGCGTTGAGCTAACAGACCAACTACGCTAGCCTGCAGGAGCTCCGCCATCGTTGAGCCAGCAGGAAGGCCTTCGCACTTCCTGGACCAACCTCACACCACACTGCTTATGGCGTCAATGATAGCACCGGGCATTCCTGGGATGAAGAGGGTTTCCTGGCCAAGTTGAACTTGAGCAGCGCTTTTGGTTTCTTGCCATAAAATTTCTCCAGTTCAGCCCGGCGAGCTGGGTCCACTAGAAGATAAAGATCCTCGCCAAGGATTTCGAGAGGCCCCTTAACAGGTCACTTCTCGCTGGGGGCAAAGGGTGCAGAGTCACAGGAAGGGGAGGTTGGCCTGGGGCTACCGGATGGCTAGCTGCCTTTTACCAGGCCGCTCTGAAGCGACAACATCATCGATTATCATGGGCCTCTTTCAGACATCCTTGTCCTGCCTCATTTTCTTCTTCTTCTTCTTCTCCTCTTGCCTCCTCATAGCTTCAACAAGCTGCTCGAAAGTCCTCATCTCCTCTGCTTGGTCGCATACTACTTCTTTTTATTCCACGCAGCTCTCTTCCTCTCAGCCTCCCTAATAGCTTGTTTTTAGCCTTTAGAAGGATATTTTTTCCCTGGAAATAGAGAAAGTATCAGAACGCTCGAATATTTGAAAAGAAGGTCGACGAAAAAGCAATGACAGCAGCTTACAGTTGCTAGGGTCCTTGGAAATGTGCTCGGTCTGAGGAACAGACAGGCCAGTGCTGATCAGAAAGTCCTCTTCAGTCAAATTCGTGACGTGGCGGTGATATTTCAGTATTTGGCAACGATCTTTGCTCACTCCCTGAACAGCGGAGATAACGCTCGACCTCACTCAACACCAAACAAAAAAAAAAAAAGAAAGAAATATGGTTAAGAGTCAGTCCGTCAGCTCGCCAAATGATCTATCAAAAATGTGCTTACTGGGTTCCATATAGCTCGTGAGGATGCTTGTGCCCTCATCGCTTAGACTTGGCGGGCTTCTCCACTCACCCCTACCCAGAACCAACTCTCCTTCCAACTAGGACCGGATTCAGACATCCCTTTCACCAGATTCACTGAGAAGTTTAGGGTCCCAGCCTTAGATCGAGCAGCTATCTGAAGCCATCCTCTCTAAAATGACGAGGCCCTCATCATGTAGTATGAGTAAAAGTATACTAGACTTGAGTATCCTCATCCTTTGTGTTGCCACAGAGTGAGGACCCCAATTACGGTGCTCCATCTCGCAGGAGCAATTTGAAAGAGGGCAATGCCCCAGGACCTCAACACTCTAGTGATAGGTCACGGAAGCAGAACACGAAAGCCGGCCTCAAATATCTTGGAGCTCACTACCACTCACCCCTTCGGGGGTGGTGAGCCTGCTCCTTTTCATAAGAGACCCAGAGTGTGACGCGATAAGGAACGCGATAATCCTGTCTTATCACGTATGGGTCAGTCTTCTTTACTTTTGAAGGGATATGTTTGCATACCCATGACCGGTCCTTATCGTGAATGACCGTCGCTGAACGCCTTCCACTGGAATTCACCTCCTCCTCATCACCTTCCTCTCCACTCTCATCGTCTATCCATTCAAACTGGACCTTCAGCACTGGCTCCGGCATCAGCCCCACCGTCTCCTCATCTGAGGACCAGTCTACGTCCACTTCTACTTCTTCCCCTACGCCACTCACAGGAAGAAAACCCTCTCTGTCTTCCATTCCACGAAATACCCTCAAATGCTAGCCATGGCATTCCACGAAAAATTCCCTATATAAGAGAAAAAGATTGTTACCTTGGCACTAAGGCTATTACAAAGCTTTGAAGAACACCAGGAATAGAGACTGATTACAAAGCAAGATAAAGTGAAGGGGAAAAGAAACAAAGGGAGAGGGGTATAAATAGAGTTCTAGGGAAGATATAAGGGAGACGATAACATTTGGAAATGAAGAGGCAATATTCAAGGTAATGATTATTGCCTTTAAGTCCCCTGAACTCGCCATCCCAACAAATGGTAGACACGTGGCAGAGAATGCCACCTCAACCTTTTTTGAAATTTAAAGGGTCAGGTTTTAGGTGACAAAAAGTTCCAAGAGAATCGTCAACTAGCCTTCAAGGCCGCTAACCCTGAGTCCAAGAAACAGCGACATTGAGAGGGCATTTTGTAGCTACCAGGTCATAAAAGTCAGTGAAGGCCAAAGGTCAACAAAGATCAACGGTCATAGAGACTTTGAAGCAGGCCTTAAGCGCCTCACCTAACCCAACGACCTGATGACCTAGTGACCAGAAGAGCTAGAGACCTAATTCAGTGACCTTGATGATGGATCTCTATTCCAGTGCTCCTACAATCTAAGGTGTCTGGGTATCACGACAGCGAGCTCATAGCACCCTGACTTTACGCCATGACCTAGCGAGCAAGCTAGTGGAGTAGTAGCATGGAAACCCAAGTAGGAAATCTTATCACTTACGGCTGATGGGACACTAGCATTAAATGCGAAGTGGTGGTTACCTGTCCTACGCATGGCTTAAGCAGGCATTAGTCAAAAAGTGAAGGCTTAATCTCAGCCGATTTGACACTTATATCATTCTTCTAGGTCTAGCATTAAATGTATACAACCATTATTCCCATGCAAATGACAAATGTACACTATAAATAGAGGTAAACAGAATTGAGAAAGGGTTCGACACCCAAATCTCATTCTTATTGTCTTCAATACATTTGTAGTATTCCATTTATTATAAATATTCCTTACATTTTTTACATTTGTTGCTTATATTGATTCAAATACGAATTTTCTGTGAATACAAATCTTTTTTGTTGAGTCGAAGGCTAAATTTGACATCAACAGAGTTTTTTTAAACGATTCTTTTTTTCCTTTAAAAACTTAATCATCATTTTTGTTTGAAAATCTCTTTTTCCTTCACCAAGAAATAACATCTTTGATTTCAATCTCCGTTTTTTTTTGTTTTCTTCTTATTTCTTTAGCCAAAAGATTTTTAATTGGATGAGGAGATCAATGTTAGTTCAAAAATCTTTAATAAAGAATCCTAGTTCAAGCATAAGAACTGACCTGCTCAAGCTTTATAGAGGACTTTTCAAACTGGTATTTTCATGTACCCACTTGCCTTCTATTCACCAAGAAGCAAAGTCAATTTTCCGTGGTAAAATTTTGTCTCTACTTCCACGAAGCTTGCTCAACTAAGCTTTTTTCTCAGCTTAATTCCGATTTTCTATTCCTCTTCTTAAAATATCAGTAGGCAAACAAATTCTCCATTATTTCCAGTTATACTTTATTTTCTGTCGTTACTTCTTTTGCATGTTTCATGTGATGGAACTTAGAATAAAGCAATGACTAATTGTTTTTGTTTGCTTTTTCTCTCTCTAAAGAAAAAATCAGGCAATGATTTTATTCTTCATTTTTTAACACGTTGCCATGCATTGCCTATAAGTTTAGAAGGACTTAGTTTGTTAGTGTTTTTTTTCCCTTTAAGGACGTCAATCACCCTTCTTTTTTTCCCTGTTCTTCCTTTATTCTTTTTAAGGTTTAGACCATTCAAACTCTAAGACTATGTCAAAAATTAAAGTCTGGATCTTTTATGATTAAAGCGATTTTGTGTTGAAGAATAATGTTTCATCCTTTCAAAGTCTTAAATTCTTTATGTCAAAGACTAAGGTTCGAATCTTTTCTTTTTTTTTTTCCTCTTCTTCTTCTTCTCTCTCTTTTTTTTAAGTGTTTAAATTAATAATTTAAAGAAAATTATCAGTGAGATATCGAGATTTAGATCTTTCAAAGTCTAAGACTTATGTCAAAGACTAAGATTAAATATCTAAAAATTTAAGAAATTAATTTGGTGATCAAGGATCATTCCTTTTGAGGGTTCAGACATTGTGTCGAAAACAAAGGTTTGAACCTTGTAAATTGATTCACTTTAATTTGATAATTAAAAACTAGCCCTTCGAAAGTCCAAGCTATTTACTGACAAGGATAAAAGCCAAGACTTTTCCAAATTGAAGTTAATCAATTTTCTATTTGAAGTTTAGGATTTAAGCGATCCTTTTTTGGCAAGATTAGATACCTAATCTCAATTTAATTTAATTTAATTTAACTTGATTATTTTTTACTTCTTTTTTTTCCCAACTTAACTTGATTTAATTTTCTTTAATTTGATTTGATTTATGTTGAATTTTTTTTGTAATTTGATTTGATTTAAATTTTATTTTGACTGATATGTGATTATGATAATTTTTTTTCTTTTCAGAGATGTCTCAATCAAGCAAGGTCTGCATCAGCGTGCTTGAAATTGATGAAATTAAAAACCAAGGCAGAACGTACCTTTCTTTCAAAGGTACAGATGTGAAATATCTTGACTAAAAGCATGGTGAACTCATGATTTGAACCCATAAGGCAATGACACATACCATGTCACCTATTATTTGATTTTGCATCACAAATAGACATGTCAGCTCTAAGTAGGGGTGACAGAATTAACTTGAAAGCCTGAACCCGCCCCGTTATGAAATGGGGCGGGGACTTTGTGCCCCAAATCACTAGCGGGGAGGGGAAGGGTTTGGGTTTTCCCTCCCAGACCCACCCCGTATCCCAGTTTTTGGTTTTTTAAGTTATTTAATTAAAAAAAATTACATAGTGTATAACATTACTAAAGCTTGAACCCTAAACCCCTCCATATTGGGCTCAAACTTTCACCACTTATGCCACTGTCTTACTTGGTAATGTATTTACAATACGCTTCTAATAACTTAAAATTGAAGCTGAATCTTAAAAAAAAAGAGAAATAAAAGAAAAAATAGCAATCAAATTATCAGAATCAGTTCTCAAATCTCAACATTCAATTATTTATTCTTCATTTGACTTGAAGTCTCAAACCCTAGTCTCATTTGCTCTCTTCTCCCAAGTCATAGTAAACTGCTGTGGCCGTCCTCCTAGTCCCCTACTGTCTGTTCCATTGACAATGCCCGCAAACTGAAATACGGCCACAATTTCTTCCCTTCTCACTGACGGCAATAGCTGTGGCAGCCACTTACTGTCTCTTCCATCAACCACGCAGAACTCCAGCCACTGCTTCTTCCCCCCGCTGATGACGACAGGTAAGGTTTTAAAACTTGTAAATTTTCTTTCAGTCTTGATTATCATTTTTTTCTTACTTGTTAGTTCTTTTAATCTTTTGAGTAGTTTAAGTTTTGGCTTTTATAGTTTAAGTTTATATAGTAGTTTAAGTAGCAAATGTAAATTACATAATGTGCCTTTGCTGTGTTTTTAGAAAGGGCTTTTCATCAAATTTTAGGCTCCCAGAACTTTCAATTATCGGATAACTGCTCCCTTGGTTAATTGATTATAATTTCGACCAAGCTTCTCGACTGTTATGTATAGGATGTGTTGAAGATTAGGTGATACTCGAAGTATTTTCTATTTTTTTTCTGTCGTTGCCTAGTATGTGATTTGAAGATTATGAGATGGGATTGGGAAGAGGGTTATACTTAAAAAAAAAGTTTTTATAGTAATTAGTATATATATGTATATGCAGAAATTCTCCAAAGTGTATATATATATATATGTGCAGCGTATTAATTAATGTTTTACAAATGATGTGTTGCTAATTATATTCGTTATCCTAAAACATACAACCATAAGTGCATCTTCTACTCAAGGATCATAATCATATACTTTTTGCTACCGTACAAAATAAAGATAAGAAATTAAGAAAAGATTACATAGTAGGCAACATATATAATCATATAATATGTCAATTAATTAATGTTCACAAAAGTTAAAATCTACTCTTCATAAAGGTGAGAACAATCACTCTTCACGCATCCATATAAAGGTGTTTGTTCCTTTCTTAGTGATGATGAAGTTGAGGAGGAGGTAAATTGATTCTTTGAAATATAAATTTTATTTTTATGTTTTCACTATGTGTTATTCCATGTAAAAAACTTTTAAGTATATGATTTTAATTGTTATAATTTTATTGTAAATGTGTTATTGTATAGGAATCAGTGATTACGAGGTATAGCACAAATGTTGAAGATGAAGAAGATTGAACATTTTGGAATGAAATGTTATGAATGATTGATTGTTCATTTTATGAATATATTTGTTTTTGTTGGAAGCTTGGTAAGGTGGGATTTAATGTTGTTCTTTTCAGGTTTGACTTCAAATGTTGTTGTTGGTAAAATTTGAATTTGAAATGTTTTGTCTAAATTTTGCTTGTAATTCGAACTTAGTTCTAGAATATTTGGTGTGTTGTGTGATTGAATGCTTGAACATTTAAATGTTCGGAGTTTGGTTTAACTTAAGTGTATGAATATTTCGTATTTTGAATGTTAGAATAGCTGTTTACTAGTTTTTAGAGGGAGCGAATATTATTAGAATATTTCACAAGCTGTTTGTTAAATTTAAAAAAAAAATTAGGGCAGCAAACAAGGATTTTCCCATCCCCGACCTGACCCGCCCCACCCCCCGATTCAAATGGGGATCAGGGCGGGGACGGGGCGGGGAAACAAAAAATAGGGCGGGGTGCAGGGAGACCAAACCCGACCCCAACCCTGACCCGCCCAGTTGCCATCCTAGCTCTAAATGCTCTTTTACATACTGTTGCATCTAGCTAAAATGATGGTTCTCGACCATTCCTATGTCTGCCATCACATCATGCTCCAAACGTGGACTTTATTCCCCTTGCCCCTATTTGTGAAAGAATATATGATAAGAACATTTGATGGGGAAGTATTTTGATACCCCGTGGAGAGATAACTTATTTGCAAAAATTTTGGGCTTTGGATCCGAAAATTACTTCTCAAGGAGAACAAAAAGGATTTGGCTCACGTAGTTGAAGCTGCAGTGAAAGACTATCATCGTTCCTACTCCGTCTACAAAGCCCTTTGCGAAGTTTGGTGTCTTGAGACCAATACTTTAGTTGCAACTAGCGGCAAAATTGGTGTTCCTCTTTGGGATATGAGGATCATCTTTGGTCTCTCTATTTTAGGTGAATATTATAGGGAGGTGGTTCCAACCCTTTTGGAGCTGATAGACTTACTTATCTAGTCTTGTCTACACTTACTCAATGTTTACCCCCTAATTGTTGAAGATAAAGGGTCTGATTGTGTCACTCATTCTGAGTGAATTAATTTTGGGTTTCAGTACACAAGCTTTGTTCAAGATCCCTGAAAAACCAAACCTTACAAAGAAGCTATGGATGTTAATCCTAACAAGAAGAACCAAAATGGGCCAATGAGGACTAAGATAATTAAACCTCTCACTTTAAACAAGCCATATGCACCCTTTTATTGGAATCAATCCTACTCGCAAGATATTTCTTTAGAATTTTCTAAAAGGGCAAAAGGAGAACTAGAGGTTGCAGCTTACCTCTCTTTTTGGTTATGTCGTTTCCTTTTCCCTTCAAAATGACTGTACCATAGTAGACACTTTCAAGGTTGCTACCAAAGTGGCTAGGAGATGCACTTATAGCTTTGTCCCACCTATTTTGGCTAGTATTTATAGAGGACTTACACAAACCTCGCATTTTTCCTAGACGTTTTATCACTATTTGTGCTACTACATATTTTCCTCGTTTGAATTTATGATCACATTGATGATAGTATTAGATTTTTCACTATTACAAGGTATGCTGGCATTTTGAATGCTTTCCAATCCTAGAAGCATGGTGCAATGGATTGTCCCTACATTCTTTGGGGTAACATGGGACCAAATGACTTTTGTTGGAATCCTATATCTTTAATTACTGCTTCAAGAGAGCGCAGGGACGATGGTTATACCAGTTTGAAGACTAGGGAGTTCATGATCAGTATCCATCCAGGATATCTTTCCTACTGTCGAGAGCCTGCTCCTTTCATTCTTAAAGCCTATAATCCTTATATATTTGTGAGACAACTCGGCTTCAAACAAAGAATTCTAGGCTCTCCACTGAAACCAACTCTTGACACCAATTATATTAACCGTCATTGAGCTTGGTTATCTTTTACCCAGACTGGAAGCGGATCAATATCTTATGTTCCAAACATAGAATTTATCTCCAATGATAATTATCAGCATTGGTAGAAAACCCATGTACTACTAGGCTTCAAGTAGATCCCGATGCAATTTTTGTTATAGAGTGAAAACTTTGACTTCGTCCTTGGTCAATCAAAGCAGGAGAAAAATGATAAGACTCAATAGCCAAACCTTATTGCTGAGGTCCCTGTAAAGGCCTCTTGTAAAAAAGTAATAACTTTTACAAATGAAAGAGGCTTGAAATAAAATTAAGATCTCTCTTAGCCAACCTCCAAAGTGCAGATAATTCCAGGAGACAGTAGTTCTGACGATCAAGTTCATTTTTAGTATTATTTTTTTGTTTAACTTTTATTTCAATTTTTTGTATAGTACATGATGTACCAAATTTGTAATTTCAGGTCCTCATTGCTCAAATTTGCAAAAATAAGCAAGTGAGGAAACTTAAGTCGTCTCAAGACATTCAAAACCTTAAAAAGGTCAATCCTAAAACTTCAAATACTGATTTGAGTCATTATGATGTGCCTTCAGAAGGTGAATAATTGGATATATCAGCTCGAACAAGGAATTTAGGTATTTCTTCATTGCAATGCAATGAACTTTCACTGTCTTTTCTTGGTGTGCTTTTTTCTTTCCTCTTTTTGTTCTCGAATGATTTTTTTTTCTTTACATTTTTTCCAACAATTCTTGCTAATTTCGAACTTCTTGAGGATACAGCATCTGCAAAAAATCAAGCAGATGATCCAAAAATAATTGGCCCACTTGAAAGAATTGAAGGGATAGACCCCTTTAGGGATCTACCTTATTATTATTTAGCCAGTATCGAAGGAGGCATTCTAGCCCTTAACCTAGATGCAGAGGATATTTTTAACGGTGGGGCTGAAGTAAACTCTGGGACTTTAGGAGTTTATGCTCCTTAAGCAGCACAAGAGACTTTAATGGCACCCAGGGGTGTGGAAATAAACCGGACCGAACGGGCTAGTCCTGGTCTGGGCTTTGAGGCCAAAATGACCGGTCCAGTCGGGTCCCATGTTTTCTTTTGAAAACCCAGAAACCCAGTTAAAGACCGGTTGACCTTTTTTTTGTTTTAATATATAAATTAAAACCCAGTTTTTTCTTTTTATAATACCCAAGAGGCAAGAATCATTACTTTATATAGTCACTTGTAAAAGACCCATCTTATTTATAAGCTCTAAGTATTTTACCTTTTTACAAAACTTTGAATGTAGGACAATTATTTAAACTTAAAACTAAATATAAAGGACCAAGACAATTATTAATTTGTCTCAAAGTCTACAAAATTTCCTTTACATAGCCACTTGCACAAAGGCCGATCTTATTTATAAGTTCCAATCATATTGCTTTTTTACAAAATTTTCAAAGTGAGACAATTAAAAAGTTAAAGCAATACCACTAAATTTCTTTTTCAAGTTGAAATTTTTTGGCCAATAAATTTCTTTAAAAATCATCATTATTATACTATTTTTAAGCAATAGTCAAGAAAAATTGTGTTAATATATAATGTTATTAGAATTTGTAACATTGTAAGGATTTTGTTAAAGAAAATTGTTCAGATTTATAATATGTTTATTGACTCTATTTAAGTTATATGCTATTATTATATAAAATATATATTGATGTATACATGTGGAGAATTTGTGCTTATACATCTTCTCATTTATTTAAGTGGTTTTCTTATTGTTCAAAAGTGTGAAATGGATTTTCTTACTTTTATTTTAAGTGTTAAGTGTTATTTATTTTGATAATTACATTATTTTTATAATATTTAATCCCCATAAATGTATAATAAAGTAGGAATTATCTGTCTTTTGCCTTTTGAAAATATCAAAATTGTATCGTAAAATTGTTAAAATTATAAAGTGGGTATAATATTTATATTTTTTCCTTTATTTTCCAATTTATGATACATATTTCAAATATTTAATAATTTTAGATTTGTTAAAATAAAAAAAATGAGAAATACAAATAAGTCTAGTACTTCTACGTTACGGAGGTATGTTAATACTTTTGTTGCACATAAAGCCCTTCTATTTGTTTTTTCTAAACTTTGTTTATATGTGTTTTTACATTACTAAGTCTACAGAAATTTTTTTCTGCAAGCCCAAAAAAGCCCGAAAAAAAACCGAATTCATTGCCCAAGCCCGAATCAGACGTGTGCTCTTCCGATCTTGGGCTTGCCATTTTTGGGACTGGGACTAAACAGAAGATGTTTGTTCCGATCTTGGTCCTTCAAAAATCCGGGACCAAAACCCATTGCGCAGCCCTAAGCACCCATCTCAAAGAACTCCACTGTAATTTCTTATTTACTTTCAATTGCTAGTGACATCACGCTAGTGGGTTCCTCAATTTCTAAACTTCTATCAAACTCAGGCAAGGACAACCTTATTTTGAAAGAGACATTTTGAGAAGCCTCAATCTTTTATATTCATAATAAGCTCAAAAAAGCTTTGGAGGATGATTTGTATAGTCTTCCCGCTTAGTGGAATGATAATGCTCTAGCTATTGCTAGAGTCATTTCTAGTTCATTCCACAATGACCCACAACCCTTCATTAATCATTTGGACACCTTTATGCAAAGACTTGGTGCTCACATATCCAGAAGACAGCAAATGATAGGGAGTTTTCCAGTAGTAGAAAAGGTAAAGTAAGTGAAGGAATTGGAAGATCAATTAGAAATAAAACAGATAATTACTTCTACTTTAAATGCCAAGATTGATCAGCTTCGTCAAAAACTACAAATCAATTCTAAAGAACTTGACAGAACTAAAGGTGCACTAGTATCTTTAAAGCAAATGCCAACCAGGAATGCCAATGAAGAAAAAGCAATCGAGAATGAGCAAAAGGTCCTTGCAGGCTTGGCAACCAAAATTTGATTCTTTGTACTTGCATTTTTATTTACATTTTTTTTCCTTTTTTTTAATTTTGAACATGTGAAACTTGAATTAATTTCCACTACAGCATCAATGAAATTCATACTTTTATCTTACATTGCAAAACAAGTAGTTAGAGAAAAAACTTTCTTTTTTTTTAATTATATTTTAACTGAACTTATACTAGCAAAAATTTTTTTATCCAAACTGCCTATGTACCCTTGAAAGGAATCAAGTCAAAATGTAGTTCACTTACAAATAATTTTTTTATTTAGTTTTAGCCATTCATAGTTTATCCTCTTGCGGGTTAGGAGCAGTACAATGAGAACTTTCTTTTTTTTTTTTATCACAACAAAGAAAATAATAAGAATAAAACTTGTAAGTTAAAAACACTTCAAGAATTTGTCATTGATCGGCTCGATTTGGAACCATCCTTGTCGATAATCTTATATGCTCAATTTTTGAAGATATTAATGACAACGAATAGACCATTCCACTTAGGCTAGAATTTGCCCCCTACTTTCTGGATATGATAATTGGCCTTCAAACTGAGTGTAGTAGATCTCCAACTTGGAATGATCTAGGCTTCACTTTTTTGTTGAAAGATTTCACCATCTGACCTTGATAGCATTCTGTGCCTCTAGTCTCTTTTCATCCAAGGCTTCTAGCTCCTTAAGTCGAAGACTGACATTTTCTTCCGTTGTCAATCCCTCTTGAATAGCAATCTGTAGAGATAGAATTTGACACTCCAAGGATAGTATAGCTTCTACCCCATATACTAAATAATGAGTAGCTTGTACTAGAGTCCTATAAATAGTATGATATGTCCACTAGAAAGGACAGTATCCAGATCGCCTAATTTTCGGGGCTCGCCCTTTCCATGTCTAGCATTTTTGAGTAATTTTTTATTTCGAGGATTGTAACATCATCTAAGTATCTGCTTTGGTTCTTCAAGTGCCTTTGAATTGGAGATATCCTTTTTTGAGGATATAGAGATTTTAAGCTTGGATATGTTTTGCATCTTCATTATAGTGTTATCAACCTTTGAACTCTTGACAAGTTCATAAGGCAAAATTAATTTAGGGATGTGAGGCACCGAAAAAGTCAATCCCTTGGGATCTATTGATGAAGTATGAGAAGTCTTATAAGACTCTTCTTCAAACATCTTTAACTTTTATATACGAGGCTGATAGCCAAATTCTATGTTTTCGTTCACCTCAAACCCGAAAGCAGACAATCCTGCCAGACGCAGCTCATCATTCTCCAGATAGAATTTAGCATTTGCAAAATAAGCTTCCTCTTTAGTGAATGGCTTGGTCTCAGCCATTACACATTTAACTTCTCTGTCTTGGAACTATTTGAAGCATTGATGCCATGTAGAAGCTAGTACTCTAGTTTCATAGAGCCAACACGTCTGAGTAATAACTCATATGACGTTTTAGCATTAATGATATGGAAAAGTCCTGAGAGAATTAACTCTCCTATTCTCATCTTTAGACGGATCATTCCAATAGCTTCTTGACTATTCTGGTTGAATCCTTGTATCATGATTTTATTTTTGGCCAAATCACGTTCACTTAATCCTATATTCCTCATTGTATAGATTGACATGATATTTATGGCTGACTCACAACCAACCATTATGTGACAAAGTTTGTAATCTCTCACATAACCACTAACGTACAGTGGCCTGTTATGTAAATAAGAATCCATTTGTAGGTCATCGTCACTGAAGGTGATAGTAGCCATGCAATGTTGGTGAGTTTCAGACTTAAAGACATTTCCTCGATACTCCTCCAGATCGATCAATGTTATGACCAAGGCCATACAATCATTGAAAGGTAAATGTAAAATTTCTGTCAGACTCGTATTTGAAGGAATGTTGTTGACTCATGAGACAGTCTTTGTTAATTTTGAAGTTCCCTCCTTGCTTTTGTGAGATTTATTCTCTCTTTTAACATCTATCACATTGGAAGAAAAATATTCCCTATCAAAGAAACCTTTAGGAAAATATTCCCCTAAGGTCATAGAACTCGGAACTTTTTGTGACATTTTGGATACCCTTGCTTTAGCATGAGATTTCTTCTTTCGATGAGTCTTTGGCCTTCTCTTCGGCCTTGAATTTTCATTTTTGATACCGGGCTGTGCAAACTTTGAATTTTTCTGGCATCGTCTTGTTATGCCTATCCATGCCTCTAGCTATCATTTGACGATGTCTCTTTGGTGGATTAGACATCAGAAATTTCTGCCTCTAGAGTTGGTATTGCAAAATGAGATGGATGTGATGTGTTACTTGTTTAAAGGTAGACCAACCATCTCCAATCTCATTTTCTGTTTCATAACTGGAGTAGAACATTGGAAGATAAAGACCTAGTCTTTCCATTCTAGGGTAGATGTAGACAATTGTAACTTCTTTGTCTACTTTAAGTTCTACTTGTCAGGTACCTTTAGGAAGATATGGTCCAAACTCTACTGGTTCAATAAAAGAGTTTTCAAAACCATAAGTCAATGAAAGATATGGTTGTTCCTCAGATATTGAGATTGGATCAAATGATCTCTAAAACACCAGTGAACAATTTGTAGGTTATTTTTCACTTGTTTCCAATTTGATCTTATTTTGTCAGTCCAAACGAATAATAAGATCTTTTAAGAAGAAGCACTTCTCTACCAGATGGCTAATGATTTGGTAGAAGCTATAATATTTAGGATTATTGACTTGACCAACTTCTTTAGGTCTCTTCAGTGTAGGAAATTCAATTATACTTTGGTCAAGGAAGTGATCAAAGATCCCTAAGACCTCAGCATCTAAGGTCTCTTTGGTGTAGGCAATTCAATTATATTTTGGTCTCTTTAGCAGTTGAGATCGCCATAACCTCATTGGATTTTCTTGGCTTTGCCTCTTTCTTTGCATCTTTTTTGTACTCCTTTTTCTCACGTGGATCGCTTGGAAAATAACTTCCATTCCTTTTGATTTGGAGGTCCAAGTCATGAGCCATGTGGCTAACCCTTCAAGAGAATAAAGATATTTTCCTGAAGATTGTAAAACAATCCCCAGTGCATGTCTTGGACACACATGTCGATGGAGGATGATTCACTTATACACTCCTTGTAGTTTAGCACTGGCTCAATGTAAGCCCATCACTGGCTCTTTTTTGCCTTTTTTTGTCCTAGTGAGTTCCAGAAGACTAATTGTTCACGCTCCAATTGGTCCCAACTATCAATTGAACCTGCTGGGAGATCAGTGCACCACTCAAATACTACACTTTTAAGGGGCGGGGCAAACTATTTGACTATAATGTCATTATAGGTGCCAACATTATTACAAGTTTCAATGAAATGAGCAACATATTGCTTTGGGTTGTCTTTTCCATCAAAACATTGAAATCTCAGAGGTTGACAGTCAAGTAGCATCCTCATTTTGTCAATTCGACGAGCATATGGTTTGGCATATACCACTGAAAATTACGGTAAGCCACCATATTGGGCTTGAATAGTGTCAGCAATCATGTGCTGAAGTTGTTGAACAGATAGAGAGCCAACAGAGACTTGAGTGGTGTTGCACAAGACATTTTACCCCACAGCCCTATCATGTTAGTCTTGCTTTTGTTTTTCTTTTGCACCTTTGGATTAGAGGTTTTAGAGGAACCTGTATTTTCCAGGCTAACTTTTGCCGTAGGATTTTGAAGCTCCAACTTTTCCATCAATATAGCAATTTGAGCATCCTTATCATCTAAGTCAATTTTTCAATGGCTAAAGCCATTTGTTGTATTTGGTCATTTGAACTTGGATTAACTTCCATGACCATTACTGACTCTAGAGAGTCATCAGAAGTACTGTAGTCACCCATTTTCGTGGCGGTGAGTTTGACTGAGTAAACCCAGAAACTGATCCATTGCTTGACACAGAACGAGAACGGGGACCTTTTCTTGAGCCTTGAGACTTTGTTAAGGTTGATCCAAGCCTTTTTTTTGGCTTTGAGGGACTTAGAGCCCTTTTTTGAGAAACTTCCTCAATCATAAAACCAAATAAGTTTCTCTGGTCCTTGTTTGGGAACATGTCGAGTAGAAGATGTCAGCAAGTGACTCCTCGAGAGAAGTCACAATTTTGTTTCCTTTGTCACTTGCCATTGCAATTGTGGCACTTGAAATTCAAGAACTTTACAGAATCTGGAGATGAGAGGCAAGAGTGTCCTACTGGGTGTGCCAAGAAACTTGTAAAAAAACAAATTTCACTGTATTAAGATAAATAATACGGAAATTCGTTACAATTGAAATTTGATGAAAATACAAGTGGATTGACGCTCTTATAATTTGCTCCCTTGCAAAACTCATCTGATTGACAATCAAAGTGCTAGGTGACTTAATCTTCAGCTTGCAATTAATTTGAGACTTTGAAGCCTCAATTTTCTTAGATTAGTACACTTAAAAATTTGTACTTGAAATTTTGATTTTAAGAAGATTTTGATATCCTTTGAACTTCTGGTGTTCTGCCTTTGAATTTTCCTTTGAAACTTGTACTTAGAACTTGATTTAGAATTGAAGAAGACTTTGATCTTCTTGGACTTAAAGATAATTTAACTCTCTTAGACTTAGAGAGAATTTGGATATCTTGCTTTTCCCTTTGAAATGCTTCTGTAGAAAATTTGTGTTTGGAACACCAAATTCTAAGACTAATAGGGTTTACATAGACAACAATCATGGGCCATAGAGTGGACTTATGAAATAGGCTATTTTTTGGGCTTTTGGTTAATTTAATTTAAGAGGAATGTAGCCCTCACACTGTTTATTCTCGTGAAATTGCAATTATACTTTACTTACTATGATATTGCAGATTTAAACTTATTGGTTGCATTTTTACACTCCATTTATTTAAAATATATTTTCCTATTGATAGTTAATTTTAATTTTAAAAATATCTAAACGCAATCTTATTTCATATTTAAATCTAATTGGAATCTTAACTAGAATCAAGATGACATCAGGTATCCCATTTTTTTCTTAATTTTAAATGTCTTCCATCCTTTGTGAATCTCTCAGAGGATTTTTATTTGTAACTACCCATTTTAATAATAAAACTAAAAAAAGAAGTAAAAAAAAGGAAAAAAATAAAATCTTTGTAGCTCATTATTTTTTTAGATTCCTCATCAGAAATCCTAAAGGATTAATGATAAATTGATCCTAATTTTGGGTTCTAGCTACTGGTCATTAATCAGTCGGCTGAACCTGATTGTAGGCAATAACATGGCATCACACAGATGCGGAAGAAAATCTCGTCCAAGAAACATCAAGAATAAGTGAAATCAGAGGTCAAACCTAGGAACAACGCGTTCAAGAATATGTTGTTCTTGCATTTGCCTTTCTATGATCTTTGTGGAAGCCAAAACTGTATATTGTTCCTTTGGTTTTCATAAATATGTTGTGCAAAGGTTGCATTAATCTATGTGGAATATTTACACCTTTTTACAGTTATTCAATCTGATGGTATTGGGGATGGGTTGATACGCATGATCGATACATGTCTATCATGATACCATGGTGTTGATGGTATTAGCCCATGTTGCTCATGAATGATAATATTGCATTATGATCCCACTTTCCTTGATACCTATCTGATTATTTTTTAAGTTATATTGTACATGGCGGAGATTGCTTAACGGCGAAAGAGTATTAGTACATGGGTTAAGTTAGTGTAAACTTAGATGAATTTGTGTTCTAAATGTTGAAAGGAGGACATTTAGCCGTGCATAGGCAAATTTTTTTCGTGATTCTTGTGTTTGGTTATCTGATGGATGCTCACAACGCTGAGCTAAACTTCCAGTTAATTGACACAACAGGGAGGAGATAGAGGGGGGCGAGAGAGAGAGAGAGAGAGAGAGAGAGGCTGGCTCAATGAAAAGTTAAATAGTCAATTATAAGTGTTTATATGATGTTGAAGGAGATGAGTTACAGTTATCTCTCCAATATTGTGGAAAGTCTTTTGCTTTTGTTGGTTTTGTCCCTCCTATGCTTCCTTTTTTTTTTTAGGTTGTTTTTGTATATCTCTCTAATTAATGCTCCCCTTGTTTCTGTAATGGTAGTGTGACATTGCTGTCGTTAGTTTGTATTGCCTATAAAATTCTTATGTTAATGAATATGTTGATACTTCAATTTGATGTTAAAGTTTGATACTGGATTGTGATATAATTGATATTGATAATTTAATTGTATCATAAATGCTATTTTATTCACATACAAATTTTAAGCTATACTACTAGATTACATACGTGGTTGTTTGATTCTGCATTCTCGTACCATATGTGTTCTTTTTATTACAATTGGCTAAAAGGCAATAATGCATTTTTTACATGAGTTATAATATTATCTTAAAATTAGACTTCTAATGAACATTAATGTCTCTCTGCTCAAAGACTAGGGAGATAATATATCAACTGTAATGCAAAACTTTCCGTGTTAAGAAGGGAGAGATATCAGATTCGGGAACTTGTGGCAGAATGTTAGTAAGAAATTCAAATTAGTGAAATTATGTTGGCAAGATTTGAGCACTGATGGTCAACTATCTAATCATTTAAACCCTCATTCAATAGATTTCCTTAATAATTTGATAAGTAAATTAGTTATTGGTGTATTTCCACTTTTTTAGTGCTCTCATATCTCCATACTGAAATTATTGGAACCAAGGAATATCAATCTGAATGATCTTTCTAATACCCCAACGAGAAAGTAAATAGCCTGATTTTGATTGGTTATTATGATAATGCAAGCATAAACACCATGAGTTACACTATAGATGTAACTAGAGAAACGAGAGTTTATTAATAAGTAGCCTGCACATTTTTTCATGATTATATACCAAAAAATTACTTGTTTTATATTTATGTATTTTGCTTTTCTTTTATAATATTAAGTTGCTATCTTTTAAGTTAGTCTTCTAAGTATCTTCTGAGTTGTATTTATTTACAAGTACAATGCAATTCTAGGAGCAGTTTTTGCAAAAATCACTTCTAATCTTGAGTAGGCCCTTCTGCTATCCGTTAAGCATTATACGATAAATATGTAGCATAAAGTTTTGGTATAATGGTCAAAGTTCTTGCTTATCATGTACATTAATTTGAAGAATGTATAGAGACTTGAATAGAGTAGTACTTTGTAATACTTAGTGTCATTGCTTATATATATATTGATGTATGAGGATATGTAATCATTTGCAGGTTAGATAAGTACTTAATAGAAGGAAAACTATGTCAAAATTTCTGTAAACACTTTTGCAATCTAGCATGATGATATATTTGTACAGGGGTTTGTAAATACTAACATGTTGCTAAAGTTCATAATGTAGAGGAAATTCTGCCAAAATAATGGTAAATACATTTTGCTTTTTCTTTACATCCTCTTTTTCAAATATACAAACACAGTGGGATGTGGTAGAATAAAGCATTATTGTGTGCCATAGTGAAAGAAAGTGGAGATGAACCTAAGATTTTTTGTATATAATTGAGTTGAATTTAGAGAAAAAAACAACCGGGGTTGGAAGGGAGAGAAACCCTCTTCCCGGGGCTGCCCCCGAAAATTTTTTTATACTATAAATTTTTGAAAATAAAATTGCACTAGAAATGTTAGAATACATAAAAATTTTAAAAATTTTTGGAGGCACGAAGTAACGAGTTTTTGTCATCACTTTAAGCTATAACTTGCAATATCTATTTATTAAGTTGTAAATAGTATTAACTAAGGAAATTCATATAGTCTTCGTGCTTGGATATGTTAAAATAAGATGCGTACAGTAGGGAAACTCATTGGGTACATGCTGGTGAAAGGAGGTCCCCGAAATCAACACAAAATCTCATCACTGCACCAATGCCGTGATAACGACATTGTTGAGGCGGGGGTGTCGTGATGGCGTGAATCGCGTCATAGTTGAATATAACTCGGCATCCTCGACTGTACAGCATCCCCATGCGTGCTTTCAATGCATTTAATATTATTGGAGAGAGTAAACTAAAGCTAACTAATGAGATTAGGCCATCACTTTACGTTATAACATGTAACTAGTTAGTAAGTTGTAAATGAAACTACTGAGAGCAATTTATATATTTCTCGTGCTTGAACGTGTGCTCTTCCGATCTCTAAGACAGAGAAACTGATTGGGTACATCCCGGTCAAAAGAGGACCCCGAAATCCATCTTGAAGCACATCACTGCACCCATGCTGTATGATACCACCACCACGGCACTGGTGCAGTGATGGCCCGAATCGATTCGAAATCAACTGAAACCTAACACACTCAATAAGGCCACGTTCCTAAGTATGTTTTCAATGTGTTTAGACAATGTGGATCGGAGATTGATCGAGTTTTACTAAAAAGGCCCAATCTTACTAGTAATGTTATGTAACTTAGATTTAGCACCACCGACAGCGTCTCATATACGGTCCTGCCCCGAAATATTATGCTATAACTTGGGTTTGGCTTGGAAAGGGAATTGGTACATTGGGGTGAAATCTTGAGTAGAGATTCAACACGAAGCGCCATCACTTTAACCATGCCGCTATGATACCACCATCGAGGCACAGGTGCAGTGATGGCCCGAATCGATTCGAAATCAACCGCAACTTGACCACCTCAACCAAGCTACATTCCTATTAATGTTTTCAGTCTGTTTAGTTCATTTAAATCAGAGTTGACCGAATTTGGCAAAGGAAAGGCCCAGTCGAACATGTAGCGTTACGTAACTTAGACTAAGCGTGACCAACGGCATTTTGAACTAATGTCCGGCCCCGAAATAATGCTCTATAACTTGGATTCAGTTGAGAAATGAGAATGGATCGCCGGGTGAAGTTTGGAGCAAAGATTCAACAAGAAGCCCCATCACTGTACCTATACCGCTATGTTACCACCGCCATGGCACAGGTGCAGTGATAGCCCAAATTGATTTGAAATCGACCGCAACTTGACACACTTGATCTGACCACGTTTTTATTTATATTCTTAGTCCGTTTAAGATCGGAAGAGC
>CAVNYN010252451.1:2667-31662 GCA_963692815.1 Nyctanthes arbor-tristis
CCGAGCTTCCTCAATTCCACGCCAAACTTGTGTGTAGCTCAGTTCAATCCCAAAGTCACGTGAAATGCTCTTAGCAATTTCCCTGGGTTTGTCATGTGGCGAATTTCGTAATTTGTCCTTTATAACATTTACCAACCAATTTTTGGCTGGATGAGCATTCTTCCAAGATTTCCCTCCACACGTATGAGTACCATCGAATTTTTTGATCTTAAATGACTCAGAGGCAGGATCCAGAGACGCGTGAATTTTCCAAGAACAGCCCTCCCCAATGCAGATGCCACTCACGCGATTGGCATCATTCTTTTTTAGTTTGTAGACAAACTGATGTGCAACAGCATACTTCTGCAGTGTCTCTCGAAATTCTTTCACACTTTTGAAATCCTGTCCCACACCAGTAATACATTCTTTCCATTCAGCAATAACACTCTCTGGCAAATCTTCGTCGTAGAAGGCAATACTGGGCATACCATTTTTTTGCTGTTCTAATTCACCGGGGTTTTGTTTTTTCCTTTTCCGGGATTTCCTTTCCCCAGCATTATCACTAACTGCAACAACAGTTGGACCCTTCGCACCTGTCCGCCATGACGCAGTGCGCCTCCGCTTTTTAACTGCATCTGCAGGGCTACCAGTCGTATCAAGGACAGCTGGAGTTAGAGAATTTGCATCAATAGCAACAGAAACACGTGGCTTGTAATCGGAATCATAATCAGAATCATGTTCAGCAGATGGAGATGAAGCAGTTGAAGCATGACTGTCACTTGAGCTGTCTGCGGTTGCCTCAGATGCTGCTGCTGCTGCAGCTGCAGCACCACTTGGAGCATGAAGAGGAGCATATGCATCTAGTTCAGCAATAGCATGGGCGGAGAGAGGCTCAACATCAAGGGCAACCGTGTTGGCTGCAGCTGAGGCTGAGCCAACATGATTTACGGTCTCAGCCAGTTTTATAGCATTTTCCCTGCAAGTGTCATTAACACAGTTACATACAGGCATGTTAGAAAAATACTTTTACCAGCCATGTGCCAGTAACCAATCAATACATCATGAACTGACTTCTTCTGAGATTTTCAATATTTGGAAGTTAAGATAATGTAAGTATATTGACAACATTTTGCTACTAAAGTCTACCCCAATGTGGTGTGCAGTGGCTAGAAGGAGCCAGGAGTTACAAGAGAAGTAACAATTCACATGAACAGCTAAAATACGTGCTTGGAAGTACTTGATAAACTAGATGCACCAAAGTGATATATACCTGAGAGCATCTATTTTTATGGCATCACGGTCAAATCCTTCTTTACCACTGACAAAAATATCAGCAGTCACTGAATGCCCGTGAAAATCAATCATTCTTTTTAAGTCTCTGTTATTTCTCAAAGTGATGAGATTTCTCCTGTTTCCAGGGAGGAAGTACTTGATTGAGATTGTTCGGTGATCCAAATTAGAAATTTCAGCCAATTTTATTACCAGATCTTCATAAGAAGTATCTTGACTGATATTCACAGCATTCGCCTCTCCTCTCTCATATGATAAGGTCCCATCACTATTGGTAATAAATTCGCCACCAGACTGGCAAATCAAAATCAGCTTCCCTTTTGCCATCGAAAGTATCTGCAACAGATAAAGTTAATAATCAGAGTAGAGGATAGCTTGCTGCTTCCAGATTTTGTATGTCTGGAAGACATATAAGGTTCTTATATCTTCCAATTCACTAAGCTATTCCCTTTCCTTCTGTCATTTTCACATAATTTTACCTACCACCGATTTGATAACTATTTAACTACAACCCCATGTTTCAAAAACTCTTTAAATCTCCACCGCACATTTGACCTAATTATAATTTTCTCATTATAATTCAACGACGGGTAATTTTCTCATTATAATTCAACACAATAATGAGAATCAAACAGTCACTATAACTCCAAAGCTCAGCAAAGCTCTAAGAAGTAGTATTAGAAGCAAATGTCTTTGTGGATGCCAGTCAACTATGCTTATTCGGATTTAAATCACATGTACGGATATAAGTTAATCTAAGACCAATTATGAAAGGGACATCAGAAATAGAAATCATATATTATTTGAGACCACTGAAGTTTCTCAAAAGCAACTATATCCAGATTTTACTGGAAGCAAGCCAAGCACCTTCTTTTTCTCAATAAAAAAGCACATCTCATAGAAGTACCAGTAGTTGTGTGATTTGAAAAACATGTTCCAATGATATTCACGTATGACATTATGCATGAAATGTTACTCTAGACATTCATATTCATAGAAATGGTAGCAACAAATTTAATAGCCATATTGCAGAGTTGTCATAAAAAAAAAAAAAAAAAAAAAAAAAAAAAAAAAAAAAACAAGGACAGAAAGCATAAACCAGGTTAAACAGTTGCTCCACATTAAACACACCGTGCTATTTTCGAGTCACAAGTTATGCAATTAATCTCATGTAAGAAAATATGCTTGGCAAAACCGTTACATGGATAAGAAATAACTCATACTAACTAGTACTCAGCCAATAACTGATCTTTTTAAAAGAGCCCACTGATAAGAACCTCAAGGACTGCTTGCATTTTTTTATATATTTCAGAATGGAATAATAGGAAATGTAATGAAAGTGCAATATGTCAACACATATTTGAGGGGTCTATCTTCTCCCACGTTCCTCAATTTTACAAATGCCTGAAGTTCTCTTGTACTACAAATAGTGAGTTGGTACCCACCTGTTTACAATCTACCCAAACTACCCTTAAACAAGTGTTTGATTTAGATTTTTGAGAATTGATTTTGTGAACAAGTGCCATTTTAGGAGAACGTGTGATTGAAATGTAAGGAAAAGTTACGGATTTACGTGCAAGATTATTTTAATTGATAAATGCATGGTTCAAAATGAGTTTTAAAGGAGAATTGATTTTCAAAAATCCAAATCAAACAGGCTTTTACCCTCTCGTTACTGCACCCTCCGAATTCACCTTGTCCTCAAGGTGAAGGACAAGTGCCATTCTGAAATAGAACATCGAGTTAAACTAACTATTTCTTTTGCAAGCGCGAAGCATGTCTTTCACAGTCATGGCAGCAAAATGAAAATGCATTCCGAGTCCCTCTTCAATTTTAGTTCTAAAATTTGAATTTCTTCAAATTTGCGAATTTGAAGCCACAGGGACCACTGACGCAAGTTATGGCACTGACATCTGAATTTTACTTTATTTATTTATTATCTTGGGATTCCCTGCGAAACTCAAAACACCAAAGCATGCAAAGTTGAAACCTTGGGGAAAGCGCTGCAAATTTTGTGGCTGAATTTCCAATATTTAAAGTTCTGGGTGCAACTGAATTCTCAGCAAACCTTCGACTGAGTTGGGTTTTGATTATTTATCTTCGTATTAATTCCTGGATCCCAATTGTGATTATGGGCTCGGTCTTGTTAAGCTTCTAGGAGCAAGAAGTTAAAATCCAAATCAGGAAGTGGGTCAAAAAATTCCTTGGCCTGATCCGTTTTTTCTTTTAATATTTTCCATCTGTTAGGCCTCACCAACGCCAGGACTCGAGCCAATTCTTAAATCCCTAGATCATCTTTGTCCCTTCCTTCTCTTCTAGTATCTCTTGAACCTCATTCTCAAGCTCTCTAGATGCTCTATTTTTTTGCCAGCAACCATCACAGATAGAGGAAAATTATTTAGTATCAACTAGCAAGGCCTTCAATTTTTCCCATGTTCTTACCCTTCAGTGCCAATCTAACTGTTCAAATCAAATTCGGGCTTCTTCTATGAAGCAATTGACTACGTCCTCTACTGTCTCATCCTCTGCCACATTATACAACTCAGAATGCTGTTTTTCTTGAAGGATCTATACATCGGTACAGTACCATCGTCCATCAGATTACAGCAGGCTCCTATTTACTTCTGCCATTTGATGGCTTTTCCTCCTCACTTCTCTTCAATGCTTTCATTTGTTCAATAATACACTCTAGCAGTGTGTTTATCTGATCAAATACCATGCTCATTTTCCTTCGTTTTCACAATTTTGCAGCAGAAATTAGCTTCCCTTAACCTCATGGTTTTGAAAAACATAAACGGGAACCGAGGAGGTTTTTCTCTGTGTGGTGAAGCGTAAGCCTCAAGGCAGGTTTGAGGCGTAAGCCTTTTTTTTTTTTTTTTTTAAGCAGAAGATGAGGCCCGAATTTGCAAATTTCGAGAAGTTGCAGATTAATTAATAAATAAAAGTAATATAAAAGAGTGTTTGACAACCAAATAAAGCATTGAGGACTTATTTGCA
Source organism: Nyctanthes arbor-tristis (assembly GCA_963692815.1). NCBI lineage: Eukaryota > Viridiplantae > Streptophyta > Magnoliopsida > Lamiales > Oleaceae > Nyctanthes > Nyctanthes arbor-tristis. The sequence goes on from CAVNYN010252451.1 coordinate 6,934, forward strand.
ATTAATATAGAATGAAAGTGACTTATTGTTTAATTTAAGGAACATGGCCCATTATAAATGTTTGTTTTTTAAGCTTGGGCTCTATGGATTTTAAGAATTCAGGCCCAATTCTATATACATCAAATCCAACTAAGTCCAAATCCTATTAGGGTCTTTTTGTTGAGGCATGCACAGCTACTCCTTCGCCCTCTCCCCTCTCTGTATTTTCTGTACAATTCTTTAGAAACTCCGGCAATTGAAGGTGAGTCTGGCAATAGTCCCTGTCCCGGGAGGGAAGGAGTACTATTTATAGCTAGTAACAACTTATCTACAATCTACACAAACCATCCTCAGGCCTTAACAACCTACTAAGCTAACTAACTATAGCCTATCATCCACATCAAGTAAATGACTCATACAATCTACTCAAGACAAACAACAAAACCAAATTCAACCATTCATACATTCAATAGTCCACTGAATCAAACATGTCCAAATAAAATGCACTATTTATACAATAAATAGGCAGTTTCACACAGCAAAAATTTGTTAATTTATAAACTGAATCAATTTTAATCGCATATTTCTTGACCTGCCACTACCTTCCACTACTAAAGTGCTACACATATATCCCCAACCCACCCAACCCCACCCCCCCAAAAAAAAAATTTTAATAATAATAATAATAATAATAAATCTCATTCTATTTATCAGTTTATAATGCGACACACAACAACACGATTCAGATGTAATAAATCACTTGAGTCAAACATAGTGAGTATCCAATTAAATATAAAGACACTAGCCCCCTAAAGAAGACCTTAAAATTAACCTAATGAGAACATTGAAAACAGAGCCCCCTTTCACAATGGTGGAAATTCATTTAGTACATGTGTGTCCTATGAAATACGTGGATGTGCTTGCTTTGACTCGATTCTATTTTTAAATAGAAATGATTTATGATCGATGGCTAAAGCGAGAAAGGTTTAATGGCCAACAAGTTAGGACTGAATGGGATTTTAGAGCAGAAGGTTGAGGTTAGGATCTTGAAGGCTGATTAGGGATGTTATAGAAATAGAAAATGGGAAGAGTCTTGGTGAAAATGGAAATAACAAGTCATTAAACACTGGGAGAGTTAGAGAGATAAGGGGAGGGGAAAATGGTAGAAGGTGGGGCTGGATTTTGGACTTTGGAAACCTTGGAATCAAGAGAAGATTAAATCCATTGAACTTATCTATTAAAAGAAAAACTATACTGTTAAACAACGGAACCAAATTTCTCCCAAACCACTAAGGTGCCCACTGGCCCCAATTGCTCCCCGCCATTGGTAAAAGCATTAATGTAAGACAAGTGCAATAAATAGAACTATGCAAATTGCTAAATAGAGAAAATCATTGAACTCAATCTCCCTGCAAAATCGAACTTCTGTATCCTCAATCAGATTTGGAAGCCATGTTATAAAAAAAAAATTCTTTACATACTGATAAATTCGCCTGGGTTTTCTTCACTGGCAATCAGCCATGTTATAGAGTTCTAAACAAAAGTTAACTAAAACTAATAATTAATTTACAGTAACTAAGTCAAACCTAACGGCTCCACCACAGATGTGCAATAAGGGGCGGAGCCACCTCGGGTCCAGTTGGGGCAGTTGCCAGAACAGGACTCTGGTCATGGTTATTTTAGTGATAGCACTCGAGGGGGATTCTAAAGGCAAGGATGAAACGATAAACAAGCATAACAAAAATTAAACACGGCTATGGACAGAAACTCCTAGTACATAAGGAAAATTTCCATGAAAAAGAGAATCAAATTCATAGGAGCTAGAAAAAGAAAACGGCCATGAGCTAGACCAACCTTATCATTTGACTAGCTCCTTAAATCATCAACTACATAAATAAATCCGAAATTTACCTCACAAAGATGAAGAACAGAAGAAAAAAGAATTACCTTTTATAAATCAATGCACTCAATTGGTACCTTGAAGTGAGTAATACCGAATCTGCCCTTCCTCCCTAAACCCTTAATCAATTGTCCCCAGTTTTGTGCTCGGTCCTAAGGAAGAAAACTGAGGTAAGGAGCCAAATTCCGAGCTACATTTAAAATTTCAAAATATACAAAAACAAAATTATCATTTGTGAAAGTTGGAGGATGAAGAGAAACCCTAGAATCGGGGGCTGAATAGAATTTGGGGATAAAAGTGAAGGCTGATGAGCGAAATGAGGTATCGGCGCCCCAAACGTAGTTAAGTGACAATTTCGTTGGTCTGAGTTGCAATCATTCTCAAAGTTTAAGCCCCGTTTTGAAATATAACAAAACTTGTATTTCTTTTCTTTTCTTTTGTTTTTCCTTTTACATAGACCATCTTGTCGGCTATTCAAATTTTGCTCCAAAATAAAATTCATTCACCATACACAAAATAAGGAAACTATCGTGTTGTTTTTTAAAGAGTGTGTATCATACTATTCAAGCTCAAACTTAAGAGAATTTTAAATTCTTTCTCCATAGAATTAATTAGATATTTCCACATAGAAGTTGTTACTACTGGAGTGTCACGTCAGTGTTTATTGGGTTAGTTGATGACATGACCATACGCTCATCAGATAAAAGAGAGAAATGGGCCCCAAATAACTGCACTCGGATCTTGAGAGAGATCTTATGGAACGGGCCCCCACTGTCAACATTTTCTAAAACTTTTTGGGCTAGAATAAAGCTGGTCTATAAGCAAGGTAAGTAGGCCCATCACTGGCTGGTTTCAGAACCAATGAAGTAATTCTTTGACAAGCCTTTACGGAAAGTCAAGGTTGAATTGGAACCTCCGAGTGGTGAACCAGTCCTATAGCGCCTATCTAGTAATGTATTCCGTTGATCTGGACCTACCAAACAGAGAGTGGCCCATCAGGAATGACTTCAACTGTGTGAATAGCTAACTTGTTTCTTTTGTAGGATGGAATAGGAGATGCTTATAGGTGAAGATGGCCGATAAGACGAGAACTGCTCCGTGTAAGAGGATGGCCAATTAGGCAATCTGATCTCGAGTCCCGGTCAAGAGCAACGAGGGGAAGAGGCAGAGCGCACGTCCAAGCCAGGGAGAGGTTGATAATTACAAACGGTTGTTAAAACAAAACTATGAACAAGTTATATTTTCCAATCTACTTATTCAGTTTTATGTCTGAACATGTTGTATAAAATTCTCAAATCACCCTGAGATCAGCCTATAAATAGAGGTCTTGGTATGCCACAAGGAGGAGGCTTTTGGCCTAACTAATGAAATTTAGAGAGAATTTTCGTAGAATGATCATTTGAATCCGAACATAAATACAAACATGTTTTCTAATCCGAATCCCTATTTCAAATTCATATAAAGTTTAATTCTGAAATGCAATCCTAATCATTCATCACCACCACATTACCTAGATTTAGATGACTTGGTCCACATCAAAACTCAGCGTCAACAGAGGTTATGAAATGAAACGAAATAATATATAACATACATAATGACCATCTAATACTAATTCATCTATTAGCACTATAGTTTTTCTAAAGAATCAACTCATGCTACTTATTAAGGAGTTCAGAGTTGCAAAATCAAGTGATTTCTTAATTTTTACAACTTCAGTAGCCTGCATTGTTTGCTTAGAAAATTGATCTGTAGTATACTATATAGCTCACATTAGTATGACGAGAGATCTTCTTTGATACTATATCTAATCTAAAAAAGAATGTAAGGAAAATATTTTTAGATGGCTCTACTCATGCATTTGGTTTAATTTCATATTTGCCATTATCATTAATTAATTATTTTAATTTTAACTTTTTACCTTTATTTTTATTTTATCCATATAATTAATTCATACATTTATATGATATATAATTGTTGAAATTGCTAGCAAATGATAGAGTTAAATAAGGAGTTTCAATTGTGAATCGCTTATACAGTCCGACTACTAATGGAATCGAATATATATATATATATATAAATTAAAGAGAATTAAGTTTCAGTACATTTTGTACCGAGGTTTTCTCACCTTTTTTTTTTAAAAGTAAATCTTTTGATAATTGTTTTATTTATTTATTTTTCCTTTTCCTAGCACTACTGTTCTTTATTTACGTTATTTCATTAAACTCTTACCATATGGGTAATGGTCATCTTGCCCTAGTCTGCCCTGATAAGTTTTCATATATATATATATATATATATATTAAAAGAATTAAGTCTCGGCACGTTTTGTAACACTCCGAGAAAAATTCAAAAATTTCATAGTGGTATTTTTATGATAATAATTGGCTGACTTCTTGCATATTATTCAACTAGTAGCAATCGATAAAGAAACTTGGTAATTGAATAATAAGTTATAACATTTTCTAAGACTTTGTAAATGTGTTTGCCATGATGAAAAATGAAAGGATAAATTGAGTTTAATATCGACTATTTTATCTGTTAGCAGGGTCGCCAGTTTTGGGCTAAATGATGCTTAAATCTAAAATGCGATATTTATATCAGTATAGGTCAAAGCACAAGGACTTAATCATGGAGTACATTAAGCTGAAGGGTTTATTAGGCAATAAGTAGGAAAAATCTATGGACACTTGGACACATTGGAAATTTCTCACATGAAACAAATTCAAGCACACTTGGCAACTTGATTTGAGCAGATGAATTCTTGTGCCCCCAGTTGGATCCATTTTCATTGGTTTCTTATAAATTATCTAGGGACATTTGGAGCTTTTATCATAGGTGGAATCCAAGAATTTTTAGGAAATAGTTAATCAAATTCGTCCGTAAATATTACCAGTCTTAGAATACCCTCAAAAGACTTTCAAAAGCACTCTTTTGACCTCTCAAACAAAGCCTTCTCTATATACATATAGAACCTCACTCTAAAGCCTACTTTGCTTGAAGATATCAAGGATTTAGAGGCATATCTCTACTCACATATATACCATAATTTTTAAAGACACAAGAGCAAAGGTGAGTAACTCATTATTTCGGTTTCCTTTGGCATGCATAAGTTTTTATAAGTTTCAAATAAAAGCATGTGTTTTGGATATGGTTGAAATGCTTTTCTTACATAAAAATTACTAGTGTTCCTCTACCCGTTTTGTATAAGTTTGATTTGATTTGATCTATACTATGACCTATCTAGTGACTCCAAGATAGGGACAAGTAGTATGGAAGTTGCTATGGATTGATGATGTTAATTGCTTATAATTCCGATAAAGGCCAACCGGAAATTTATTGTGAATCCATTTGTATTATCATTACAGTTTTGATATTTGAAAGGCAATAAGGCGCGCCACGAGTAAAAGGAATTTTTAGTATTTGAGGCCCTATGATACATTCAAAAGGTTTGTGCATTCTAATGTTTCCTAAACTTGCGACATGAAAGAATTTTTATAACCTTGTGGCAAATCAAAATAGTGTGTTACTCACGGGTACTTTATACGTATTTAACATCTTTTTACTTTTTTGTAGATGATCCACCAAAAACTCTATGAGCATCAAGCTGAGAAGTGGAGGATGTCGCATGATCGAAGCAAGATAATGCATGTAGTAGAAACGGACATTTGGTCATATTATGAAGAAGCTCTGTTGTTCCTCATGTACTTGGGGACTACGTATGAATTCAATATCTTTAGAGCATACACTCATGGACACCTTCACTATGACAAAGTTTGGAAAGACAAACCTATGTTCTTGATCTAATCCTAATGTAATATTAGCCTAGCAAGAAGATAAAGATGGCAGAATTACTACATGTATAGATATGAAAATAAAGTGAAGACATGGCATATAACGTAATATTATAAGAAAGACCTTTGCTTAGGTTGAGGTTCTCATTTTCCATATAAAGACTCTCAATTCTTTGTTCAACTAATTAATCAATAAAATAATTTTTATGTAATAGATTGTGTTGCTTGTGTATATTTACTTTGGTATTCGCTCTTGACAAGCTTATTTTTGCATAGCTTTTGACAAGTAAAACCATTCATGCAATCAAATTAATAAACATAAGAAGCAATTCTTGTGACATGGACTTCAAAATGTTCCTAAGCGTGTAAACAAGTTTTCTTTTCTTTTTTTTTTTTTAAATGCAAACGATATTTCATGAATAATATGATCCTAGATAAATTGAAGAAATTTAGTAACATCACAGCTTAGATAACAACTTAGGAGACCTATTTGATTAACACGTCACGACCCTCGTTACTCTTTTGTTCTATTAAGAGACTACAAAAGCTTCCGTCGTTGAAGCTAAGGAAAATACTTAATAAAATTGACAAAAACAGGGGATGTGACATGTTTTTTACTGTGATTTTCTCCTTTTTTATTTAGTAAATCTTGAGATAATTGTTTTATTTATTTATTTATTTTTCTTTTTCCTAGCACTAATTTTCTTCATTTATGTAATTTGATTGAATTCATACCGAATGGGTAATGGCCGTCTCACCCTAATAATTTTTCTTTTTTCTTTTTTAATTAACAACAACTTTAGGAAAAAAGAGCTCTTCTCAGAGAATATTTGAACCTGTGACAATTGACTTTAACACTCAAATCTTAACCAATTTCCCCTTTTTTTTAACTTTTTCACTAATAAATTTTTGTAAGTTTCGTACTTTAAAATTGACGTAAAAATTAAAATATCAATTATAAAAGACAAATTCCAAAATTTTATTTGATTTTTTTTTTTGCATTTTATAATTTTTTGGAATTTTTTTAATTTTATTAGGATTTTTGAAAAATGGGCGGGTTAACAAGTATTTTTTTACTTATTCGACCCAAATCACCACACCCCTACCCGATTCAAAACAAGGAAAGTGTGGATATGTGGCGAGGTTAGTAGGAACAGGGCGGGGTATGATAAGGTGTGCCCCACTTGAACCCCCCCTCTCCCCAAAAATTATCATACGTACTATTGAGATTTCTTCTATTTTCAAATTAATTAAAATGTGATGTCTATTCCATCGCATTTTTTACTCCCAATTTCTAGATTAATTATATTTGAAGATTTATTTCTTTATTGTGAGAGACATGTTGCTTTTTTCCGTAAACATCTCCTATATCTATTCTCGCTTTAATTGAAACGTATGATATCTAAAAAGTTAGATTTTATGTAAAATGTGGAGTTTTGGGCTGGTAATAATTTAATAAGTTTAATTAAATTATAATACATTTTTTTATTTGAATTCTCATCAAATTTCATTTTTCTAAAAACTGTACGGAAAAATGCTTACAACAAATATTTTTATACTTGTAATATGGTGCTCGACTCATATTTTGTCTTTCATGATATATTATTCTTGTTGAACTATCCTATATTTTATGGCTAACTTTAATTAAATAGATGACACGTTTAAATTTGATAATATTGTATATTTGTCATTGAACTTACATTTTTGAATGTATTTAATGATGATAATATATTTTCCCATTATTACATATGCACGAAGGTTTGTATCTAACAATGTAAATTATCTTCTTAACGATCTTAAATTTCACGATTATTAAGTTCATTGATCTTATTAATTTAATGAATGTATACTTGTATTTTTGGATTTTCTATGGAGATGCAATGTTACATATTTACTTTGTAACTATCTAACGATATTTAATATGTCTTTCTACCCATACAACGAACATGTTGGTTTAACTAGTTAGGAGATTATTATGAATGAGTCATACAATGCAGATGGAATTTAAAAGGGAAAAAGAAATAGACGAAGAAAAAAAAGGATAAAAGTAAAAAACTTTATCAAATCAATACAAACTATATATTCTCTATCTAAAAACAAATTTTCGCCTCTCATTTTTTTATAAATCTAGCTCTTCTTTTCATAAATCTCCAAGAACAAACTCTAAAATGAAGGTCAAATTATCCACAATCCTTATCAAATGTTATTGAAAATGTATAATTTAACAATACATTTCCTAATATACCCTTTAATTTATTTAATATTTCACGTTACTTCTTCTTTGTTGTTGATTACTATGCATTATAAATAAGGGTATATTAGAAAACTAAAAAATTAACTAATAAAAATAAAATATAATTTGAGACTGATAAAAAAAGAAAAGGATGAATATCTGTGTAGGACAGAGGGAGTATAAATTAAAAGAGAGGATGTTGGAAAACATTTTTACACAATAATACCTTCACTAGTATTTCATAAATCCTAAGTTTTTTGCAAACTACATAAATCCAAATTAGTCCTCCATACAATTATATTACAATTTTTTCCTTCTATAAGCACTTATTTGTCTAATATAAATACCTTGAGTCCCTTTTCAAAATATCTCCAAAGTTTTGTAACAAAACCTCTCAATGTTTGTGGCGTATGTGAATGCACGTCATATGTTTCTAAAATGCACCTAGCATGTATGAATTACACGTGACATGCAATCATATACGTCATATAGAGTGTGAAGTTTTATTACAAAACTTTCGGTTTTTGAAAATTTTCCTTAATACCTTATGTTTAATCCCACCACAATTGTGAGAATTGACAACCTCAATTTTGTACGCAGAATGATATGATGTGATATTAGCATATCACTATATTCTTTTCATATCACATCAATGACAGATATTATATCATATCACACCATTTTTCTGGTACCATAATGACATCTGATGCCTGGCTCTTCAATATTTTTCACCAAAATGCATTTCCATAAATGGTTATTTATTTCAATCACTAGTCGACAGACCATGAGATTCTATATATGTCACTTCCCATTCACCATCGTGTTATTTTTCAATTTTTTTCTTCAAGATCAATGAATAAATAAATGTTCTCATGTATTTGTTATTCACATCTATTTATTCTCCAATGTAATGATACTAACAAAGTTGAAAATGAATCTTCAATCTAGATAACTAAACTTACTTGTTATATCTAGTAATTAATGGATTTCAACAATTTCTTCTTACACTGTTAACAATGAAAAATAACTATGACATGTTTCTAATTTTTCTTTTTTATTTGAAAAATTTTACGAGGACATTATTAAGGGACATTCTTATGTGGCACACTTATATTGGATAATGAAAAAGTAGCCACGTAATCATCACCCAATGAATGTGTACTACATGAGAATGTCACCTAATAATGTTTCCTTTTCATGTCCCTCTAGAATTGTTCTTTTCATTTTATGGGGAATTCATGTGTTATGAATTAATGCTATTGAATTAATTTGGATGATGATTAATTAATAGAATGACTGAGGAAATCATAAATGCATAGAATAAATGAGCAACACAATGGTTTTATCATAAAAGCGCATGTGTAATTCATGTGATTATCATTGATTTAAAAGTGATGTGTTGTATTGAAAAATAAATTCTTTTAATTGTAAATTTTGTACAAATTTTTAACCACAAGAAAAACCTCTGGTACTCTTAACCAATAAGAAATTCACATATGGATCCGGTGGCCCCAGTTTGCTATTTAATTTGAGCCAAAACTCACATGTAATTTTTTGATTTGCCAGAGGTACTCTTGGAGTACTAAAGTTTTTTTCCAACTTATTTCATGACTTTTTATTCAAACAGCACAACTCTTTGGTCTCTATAAGGATACAGACAGTGATGCAGGGATTGAGTCGTACTAAAAACTGATCAACTCTCTATCTATCAATAATAAATATAATTATTTTTGTAATAATTCAATTTCCATGTTATACCATATTTGCATATAGTGAAATACTCGTTAAAATATATAATTGATTATCTGGATTAGCAATGAGAAATAAAATAAACTTTAAAAATTAGTCAAATATAAAATATAATATATCCTCTTTCGACTCTTTGAATAATCGCCACACGCAATAAAATCTCTTCAAATATCTTTGATCAAATGGATCTTTGTTGAATGCTTAATCTTCATCCTATGGTTGTTTGAGCAATTCAAGTGTTCAACCAAGAATGTAAGAGCATTTACAATATCAATCTGCAACTTAGTGTGACCTGAGGTAGAGAAATAGACACATGAAATTTATAAATTGCAATTTGTCTTTAACTTCCTTTTCAATTCTTGGTATGCTCCACCAATTATTTAGAGCTATCCCTCCTATCAAAGCTTAAAATAATTTTTCTTTTTTTTTTTTTTTTTTTTTTTTTGGGAGGTGGGAATCATACTTTTCGTGCAAGATACAAACATTCGTTTGTATTACGAAAATTTATAACTTAGGAAGAAAGAACCTCACAAAGGAAGAAAGCTCCTAGGATACCGAGCTCAATAAAAAATGGGTGATTATATTCCTATAACGAATTTTTATTCCTACACCACTTTATAAATACACTATAATTAACTAATACTTTTAATAAGTGCATCACTATCAATTTACATATATGCCGATAAAATTAATTATTCATAAAGTTAAGATAAATCTAATTGTAGTGTGAGAAGGAAAAAATCCTTTTTAAAGTAAAAAACAAAAACTGTTTTTAAAGAAGGTTATTTGTCATGCTGCCAATTTTTAACAATAGCGGAAGCGTTATCTCGATTCAAAATCGAGGGCGAGACTTTGTAAGATCGGATACGATTCAAACATGTTGAGGTGCACTCTGATAATTAAATGTACTGTGGGCTACTCACAACGAAACCTCGGCCACGCACCAAAGTCTCGATAACATGTATGTATCTTCTCCAGCTTTGGGACGATTCGGCCACAAAGCTAGTTATTCGATACCTATAGGATTGTAGAAGAGCGGGGTGAGTACAAAGTACTCAGTGAATAACAACATGCATTGGCCCACGCAAAACAATACAAGAAAGATCATCAAATGACAAAGGTACAAAGGCACAACGCTCAGGCACATCACTAGTTTAGCCTCTACCCGTAAGCCATATGATACAAATAGTACAAATGACCGAGACCACACAACAAGGTTATAGTACCATAAAGTAATACAAATACAATTCAAGACGGGTAGATAGTGCCACTAGAGATGCCCCAAAGAACAAGAAACAATCATTTATTCAAAGCAATGGTGCACCGTTAATTATTAAAGGCCAAATACAATAAAAGAAAGACACAAGTTTCAAAAGAGAGAGATCCAAGACACAAAGAGAAGAAGAAAGCCAAATGATAGAAGAGATAGAACCAATACATGTGTTACTTACCTCAAAGATTACCCAAATATTCCTCAAATAATTCTCACGTAGAAAAGTGTCATTAAGCCTTGAAATTCCTTAATCAAAGCCATTTTTTAAGTTACAATATTTCTATATATGGTAAGGACCATTTTTCAAGTACAAGGGTGATATTTTAGAGGGTTTCAATGGTCATTCTTTCCCATTTCTTGGCTTTGGACGAATTTGGGTGAAAGATGGGAAAGAGTGTTGGAAGGGCTTGGAAGAATGGGAGGACCTTTTAGCCCTATGTATAATAGATAGATTTAGTTGTTTTTAATTGAAATTTGAGTTTCGTCAATCACATGGTGACACGTGGCATGCCGAGAGCCGTACAAATGTTAGGGTATTGAATTTATTGTTCGAGAAATCCTTCTACTTTGTGTCATCTTATACTTTAGTCACTAAACTTCAACTTTTGTCAATCACAAGCCGTTTTCTTTCTTTTATACCATTTGAATACAAATCTTGAAATCTTTCAACGTAACAGAAGCAGTTATTCCATCATAGTCAAACATAGCGACCACATAGCTTAAATTTCTCAGAATGTGCCATTATTGATGTAATTTCATTTAAGGATATTTAAAAGAATAAAAAAAATATGGTGTATAGATAAATTATTGCGGTGGGAACATAATTCCCCATAAAAAATCCTTAGAATGTTCGCAAATTTCCCAAACGGCAAGTGGTTATTCTAGTGATCAAATTCAAGAAAACTATAAAATACAAAAATAACCAACTCACCTATAAACCTAATAAGACCGCACCTGGTTAAATCAACCTAAATCATTCAATCTTTCAGGGAAAGTTAGGCTGGCCACTTCAAATTATTTTTTCTGTTGAAAATTACGGCCAAATTAATTACCAACTCTAATTGCCGTAAAAATACGGAGGTTCCTCTTCTTTGTTACGGCATAATTATACATGTAGTCACCAGCCGCAAAAATCAGCGAGGGTTGAAGGTCAATAGGCATGGGGTCTTGGAAACAGGCCTCGAGCACCTCACCTAACCCAACTGCCTGACAATCTAATGATCAGAGAACCTGGAGACCTGATTCAGTGACCAAGAGGTAGACATCTTCTCCGACGCTTTTATGGTCCAGGGCGTCTAGGCACCTAGACAGCGACCTGATGTAGTACTGCGATCTAGCGAGATAGTTGGCTGAGCAACAGCATAGGAATCCACGTGATAAATCTTATCACTTATAGCTGATGGGATGCCAACATTAAATGCGAAACGATGGTCACCTGCTCCATGCATGGTTTAAGTAAGCATTATTCAAAAAGTAAAGGATTAATCTCGGCCGATTTGACATTTATGTCATCCCTATAGGTCCAGTATTAAATACATGTAATCATTATCCCCATGCAAACAAAAAAATATATACTATAAATAGAGGCATGCAGAAGTGAGAAAGGGTAGACACCCAAACCTCATCACTCTTGTCTCCACACATTTATAGTCTTCCATTTATTTCAAAAGTTACAAACATTCCTTGTCTTAATTTGCATTTATTGCTTATACCGATTTGAATATAAGTTCCCGTGAATATAAATCTCATTTGTTGAGTCGAAAGCTAAATTTGGCATCAACAAATTGGTGCCATCTGTGAGAAACTTATAGAAAGTTGTGTAAAGCAAACTTCCTGCGAAATTTACCTCCGATAAAAAGAAATGAGCGAAAGACGTTCCAAGAGTCAAAAGACAAAAACCAGTGATGTCGGATTGTCCTCTGGAGTCAGAAAAAACCGAGCCTTTGCCAGTGCCAGCCTCTCACGACTGGCAACTCCAATAGAGACCGAAACTCTTTGATGACATATGGAAGCCCTCGCCGAAGAAGTCCAGTGTCTACAACAACATAACCCACCAGCTTCTCAACAGCACACAATAGGATCCTCCTCTTGTGGCAACTCTTCTTGGCGTGCTGAGAACGTCGAAAGATCTCCAGCGAGGGCTAACCCTCAAAGGGAACATGTCAGAAGAAGGCTAAGTTTCACTCTGACCTAAAACTCTGATCAAATAGCTGCACCAGGCTAGGACCCTGTCCTCAGCAAGTGACGAGACGTCCAAGGTCGCCAGAACCCATACGACCAAGCGAACAGATCGACAAAGAAGAAGAAGTCCTACGTCAACGAATCATGAAGTCATGCTTCCAGTTCCCATCCAGAGACGCTACCCAGGTCAACGACCGCTCCTTAGCAGACCCACGAGCTGGCCGAGCTGAGGAAACGATTAAGCAACCTCGAGTAGAAACAGTTGAAAGGAAAAGTGGCGGATGACATGTGGAGAAGGCCATCTCCTTTCAACCCATTCATCCGTGAAGCCGTCATGCCGTCCAAAATGAAGCTTCCTCAAATAGGGACCTACTGCAGAGAGTCAAACCTAATTGCGTACCTCCACCGATATATGTCCTACATGGAGCTGCAGAACGCCACGAGAGCCATCATGTGTAAAGTCTTTACATTTACTTTAGAAGGAAACGCTCAGACTTGGTACAAAAACCTGGCCCCAGGGTCCATGCATAGTTGGGAACAACTCTCCTCTGAGTTCGCATCCCAATTTATGGGATCCAAGGCCAGGGCCACCCCGAAGGAGATGCTAGGGACAATCAAGCAAGGGAAGTCAGAACCGTTCAAAGGCTATTTGGACTGCTTCAATAAACAGGTCATGTCCACGGAAAAGGTGGGGGACGAATAATTTCTGATCAAAGTCAAGGCAATATAAAGATACCCACTTCTGGTGGGCCATGCACAAAGATCCCCTGAACACCTATAAAGAAGCTTCTGAGGTGGGCTGAGAAGTACATCATCACCGAGGAAGCCACTGAAGGGACCTCGCGGGCTGAAAAAACCCCAAAGGATGAGAGAAAGGACCACAAGGCGAGAAAGGACCCGCGACAAGGTGAGAAGTCATCCAGCTTGTTCAAGCCTTTCACTAAGCTCAATGAGATCGGAAGAGCACACGTCTTCAGCATCTTGAAAAATAATCTAATTTTACCCAAGTAAGGCCCATGAGGAAGACACTGAAGGACATCGACCAGTCCAGATATTGTAACTATCATCGAATCATGGGTCACAACACAGACGAATGCAGGCATCTCAAACAAGAGATCGAGAAGCTAATCAAACGGGAATACCTGAGTGAATACGTGGCCAATCACCAAGGGCAGGACCGACGAGCTCGCCCCCATGTGGATCTCAACGCCCATCTCCCACGGAACCAACCTCTAGCCGAAATTCGCGTACTTATCAGTGGAAACAATGGCATGGAGAGTTCCAAGAGATAGAGGCGAGGCCTCGTGAGAGAAGCCTAGAATTGTTACCACTTGCTTACAGCGCAACCCACCGTCTCTCAAACCAGCTCATTCTCTTTCTGCAATGAAGATGATTACGGTGTGTTACACCCTTATGCGGATGCTCTAGTCATTACTATACTGGACTCGGGCATTAAAATCTATAAAACCTTGGTAAACAGCGGCAGCACCGTGAACATCATTTATTGGCGAACTTTCTAGTAAATAAAAATAGATCCAACGAGCTTAAGGCCATACGGTACCAGACTTTAGGGTTTTACTGGAGACTACGTAGAAGTAAAAGGCCAGATCATACTCCTTGTTGAACTAGAGGACGAGCCCTGCAAAATGAGAATAATGGCGGATTTAATTATACTAGATGTGCCTTCGAACCACAACACCATTCTGGGTCACCCAATTCTATATGAGCTCAAGGTCGCGACCTCCATTTACTACTACGTCATGGAGTTCCCAACCTGTTACGAAACGGCTATAGTACGTGGTGACTAGTGGGCATCAAGGGAATGCAACCTCAATTACGCGGAAGAAACAACCACCTTGATAGAGGTTCGCACAATCACCCCAGACTCAACGGGCTAGAGAATCAGCCATTGTTAAACTCCACAGCAAAGTGTCAGCAAGTGAGGCATAGGAACAAGCCCGGATCTTCATCCGTTCCTTGAGGAGGAGCATTCCCTCCACCTGGTTGTGGAGGCCAACTCAAGAGCAACAAAGCAGAAGGCTGAAAGTTGGGTAACAATTCTACATTTTGTACCTTTTCAAATTTTTTGTATATCGACTGTCAGGTCATGGTTAAAAAGGAATACGCTCGTATGCGTCAGCCATAATTTTGTGGCCCAGTAGTTAATTAGAAAGATGAATGTTTATTCTGATAAAACATCCCCCTCTCAACGCAAATGCAAGGCAGAATCCGCCGCGCTCAAGTTGAAGAATTCGCGCTAAACGACTAGAACAAGCTTTTAATCCGCACTCAAGTAAATATGCCCGCGCTCGAAGTTAGAACAAGCTTCTAACTAGCGACCTCACACTTGACCATGACTAGAACAAGCTTTTAGTTTGTACTCAAGTCGAAGAATTCGCGCTCAATGACTAGAAGAAACTTTTAGTCCGCGTTCAAGTATACAGGTCTGCGCTCTAAGTTAGAACAAACTTCTAACTAGTGACCTCACACTTGACCATGACTAGAGCAAGCTTTTAGTCTGCGCTCAAGTCGAATAATTCGCGCTCAACAACTAGAACAAACTTTTAGTCTGCGCTTAAGTATACAGGTTCGCGTTCTAAGTTAGAACAAGTTTCTAGCTAGTGACCTTACACTTGACTATGACTAAAACGAGCTTTTAGCCAGAAATATATAATTGGCTTCGCGTCCTCGGTCTAGACTAGTGACCGGCACATTTATGCCAGAGCTCGTAATTCAAGGGATCGAAGCTCAGCCCGGCTGGATGCGTCCGCAGAAACCCTCAATCAACAGTTACAGAGATGAGATCGGAACTAAGTAAGAGTGATGTTACGACATGTCACTTTGATAAATATATGAGCGAGCTTACACTTTAAAAAACAATTCCATTATATTTATTGGAGATTACAAAAAGGAGAAAAGAAGATCTGGGGTACACGGGATTCCTAAGCTTGACCTTCAAAGGATGAGGCCACGTTCTCCCTAGTAGAAACGGCAGAATCAACCCCTGCAACGGAATTAGCATCTTTAGCGCGCTCCCTATCAGCGGCTTCTCTTTTAGGACCCGACAGCTCAGTGGGGGCAGGAGCTTCTGATATGATTTTGACCTCCTTATTCTCGTCATCAGAGCCCGCATATCTACACTATTCCTTCAGCTTAGCGACCTGCTCCTTGAAGAATCTCAGATCACACTCCGGACTCTCCTTCATGACCTCGCCCAAGATCTCTCTTGCCGTCTCATAATAAAGACTAGTGTTAGTACTCTTGAACCCCGCCTCTTGGCACGCAATGAGCTCGCTAGTAGCGGCTCTTCTTTCAGCCTCTCTTAAGACCTGCTCATGGTTTGACCTTTCTGTCACAAGCTGGGTCGCCAGGTCCTCAAACTTCTTCTTCCAAGCTTCAAGTTCAGTACGCAAATCGGCCGATCTCCCCTGGCCACGTGCAGCTTTTTCTTTTTCTCCTTGAGTGCTAGTTGCCTCTTACTTCACCTTGTCGGCATCGGCTGCCTGGCCGGAGAGTTTCCTGCTCTCCCCAAGGAAGCGCCCCACTCGGGCCATGGCGTGTTCATCAAAAATAGTTGACCAGATCGAGCATTACCGTGCTCGCCTACAGGAGCTCAGCCATTGTAGAAGTGGCCACGAAGCCTTCCCACTTTCTGAACCAGTCCCGTGCCACGCTACTCATGGCATCTGTAACGGCCTCTGACATCCCAAGATACTGGCAGAGAATGGTTTCCTAGCCAAGTTGAACTTCAGCAGTGCTTTCAGTTTTTTGCCGATAAATCTCTCTATCTCAGCTCGTCTAGCTTGGTCTACCGAAGGATAAAGAACTTCACCCAGGATGTCGACAGGCCCTTTAGTACATGGCTCTTCATAAGGAGGAGCATCAGTAGGGATAGGAGGAAAGGCAAATGGAGGACTGGCCTGGGGATCCCAGATGGCCAACTGCCTTTTTCTGGGTCGCTCGGAGGCAGCTACCTGGTCAGTTGTCATGGGCCTCTTCCTAACGGCTTTATCTTACCTCATCTTTTTCCTCTCCTCTTGCCTCCTCAAAGCCTCGTTCAGTTGCTCGGTAGTTCTCATCCCCTCAGCCTTGTCGCGTACCGTTTTCCGCTTCTCCCATACCACTTTCTTCCTCTCGGCCTCTCGAATAGCCCGCTTTTGGCCCTTGGAGAGGTATCTCTTCCCTAAAAAGAAACAAGAGTCAAGTCCCAAGGAAGTGTTCAAAAGGCAAGAAGTCCAAGAATGGAAGAACATCTTACAGTTGCTCGAATTCCTAGAGATGTGCTTGGACTTGGGAATAGACAGGCTGATGATTATGAGGAAGTCTTCATCCGTCAGGTCTGCGACGTGATAATGATGTTCCGGAATTCCAGCTACTATCTCAGCTTGCTCTTGAAACAATGCAGAAAGTGCTCGGCCTCACTCAATACCTGACAAAGAAGAAAATACAGTTAAAGCATTAGTTAGTCAGCCCGCTGAAGGAGCTATGTTGAAAATACGTTTACTGGGTTCTATGTAGCTCGTGGTAACAGTCGTGTCCTCATCACTGGAACTAGGTGAACTCCTCCACTCGCCCCCTATCCAGAACCAGCTCTCTTTTCAGCTAGGGCTGGATTCAGCCCCTCTTACTAAGTTTCTCTAAAGGTTTAAAGTCCTAGCCTTAGACCGTGTAGCTAGGTTAACGACCCTTTCCCAATCTTCAGGACTCGGATACCCCCATCCTTTGTGTTACCACAAAGCGAGGACTCCGATTATTGTCCACCAGCTCACAGATATAATTTGAGAGGGGGCAATCCCCCAGGATCTCAACAATCTAGTGACAGGCCTCGGAAGCGGAACGCGGAAGCCGGCCTTGAACATCCTAATGCTCGCCGCTACACACCCCTTGGGGGCAATAAGCCCGCTTTTCTTCGTAAAAGGCCCAAAGCGTGACGCGATCAGGAACACGGTCATCCTGCCTTGCTGTATGGAGGTCAGTTTTCCTTATTTTGGAGGGAATGTGTTTCCACACCTACGGTTGGTCTTTATCGCGAATCACTGCCACCGGAGGCCTCCCACTGGAACTTACCTTCTCATAATCCATCCAATCAAATTGGAGTCCCGATCCCGAATTCGGCGTTTTCCCTACTGTCTCCTCATCTGTAGACCACTCCATGTCTACCGCTGTGCCCTTGCCTGCATCAGTCACCAGAAAGAACCAACCCCTTCATGCCCTCTATTCAACGAAGTAAATCAGGAAAACATTATTCTTTACCTTGGCACTGAAGTTGTCTCGGAAGATTGAAGGAATACCGGGACAGGATCAACAAATTGTGAAGAAGCTGGAAAAGGTTGATGATAGAAAACTCCTAAGAACTAATTGCGAAGGAAAATAATGCAGAAGGAAAAGAAAAGAGTGTACATAAGGGAATAAACAGAGTCCTATGGGAATATAGAAAGGAAACAACCGCGTAGGATGTGACGCTCTTCCGATCTCATCATTTAAGAATAATGATTATTGCCTTTAAAGATCCCTGAACATGCCATTCCACTAAACGACGGACACGTGGCAAAGAGTTTCAAGGAGTCATATTTCGGGCTGCAAAAGAGTTTTAAGAAATTGGCCAGTTTACCTTCAAGGCCGCTAAACCTTGGGTCAAGGAACAACGACCTTGAGGGGGCATTTAGTAGTTATTAGGCCGCAAAAAATCAGCGAGGGTCGAAGGTCAATAGGTACGGGGTCTTGGAAATAGGCCTCAAACGCCTCACCTAACCCGACGACCTGACGATCTAATGACCAGAGAACTTGGAAACCTGATTCATCTACTAGGAGGTGGACATCTTCTCCGATGCTCCTATGGTCCAAGGCGTCTAGGTGCCCAAGCAAAAACTCGATGTAGCACCGTGACCTAGCAAGATAGTTAGCTGAGCAACAGCAAGAGGAATCACGTGGGAAATCTCATCACTTACGGCTGATGGAATGCCAACATTAAACGTGATACGATGGTCACTTGCTCCATGCATGGCTTAAGAAATCATTAGTCAAAAAGTAAAGGATTAATCCCAGCCGATTTGACATTTATCTCATCTCTGTAGGTCCAACATTAAATGCATGTAATCATTATCCCCATACAATCAAGCAAATGTACACTATAAATAGAGGTACGCAGAAGTGAGAAAGGGTGGACACCCAAACCTCATCACTCTTGTCTTCATACATTTATAGTCTTCCATTTATTTCAAGAGTTACAAATATTCCTTGTCTTAATTTGCATTTATTACTCATACCGATTTGAATATAAGTTCCCGCGAATATAAATCTCGCTTTTTGAGTCTAAAGCTAAATTTGGCATCAACAATACACATCTTGTTTCTTCCGGTGGTGATTCTTTCTTTTGCATGGGCCACATTGCTATAAATTATATAAATAACACTAAATTTTGTATTTATTTAATTTCATGTTATTTTATTCTTTGACCAAAAAATGTCACATTAAATTAAAGTCACATATGAAAATTTAAAAGTCAAATGTAAAAATTAAAAAAAAAATCACATATAGAAAAATTCACATTAAATTAAAAAGTTCTGTAGGAGCTCCAAAAAAAAAGAGAGAAAAATTCAAGTAAAGCAATTGTGAAAGTCAAATTTATGTAACTATTTGATAAATATATATATATATATATATATATATAGTAATCCATAATAAAAAATCAAGCTGAATTAAAAAGCCACAAAGAAATTGAAAAGTCACATTTATGTAACTATATATTTAATAAAAAAGTTACGTATATAATAATTGTTAATTAAAAATTATATTGAATTAAAAAGTCACACATAAAAATTGGAAAGTCACATTTCAATCACATTTACGCCACTTATATAATAATCTGTAATTAAAAAATCACATTAAATTACTAAGTTACATAGAGAAAAAATAAAATCACAACTATATAAGTTAATAAAAAAATTTAGACATAGGGAGTGAATGTGAAATAATCAATGCGCGACTTTTTAAAACAAAAAGTTATATGACATACGATTTTTATGTAAATGTACAATTTTAATCTCTGTGACTTTTCAAACTAAAAAGGTTACATTTAATGTGACAATTTACAACTGATTATAAGTCTCATATGGAGTGAATGTGAAATAATCATTATGCGACTTTTTAAACCAAAAAATCGCATGGCACGTGATTTTTGTATAAATATAGAATTTTAATCTGTATGTGACTTTTTAATTAAAAAGTTACATGGAGTGTGAATTTTTTATCTCTTTGTGATTTTTTTAATTGAAAAAGTTACATTTAATGTGACTATTTACAACTAATTATAAATCTCATATAGAGTGAATGTGAAATAATTATTACGCGACTTTTTAAATTAAAAAGCTACATGGCACGTGATTTTTGTGTAAATATAGAATTTTAATTTGTATGTGGCTTTTTAATAAAAAAGTTACATGGAGTGTGAGTTTCTAGAATTGACTCTAAATCATGTATGGTGTAAATGTCAAATAATTATTATGTGATTTTTTAAAACAAAAAGTCATATAATATAAGATCTATAGATTTTAGTCTATATGTGACCTTTTAATTGAAAATGTTACATAGAACGTGACTTTTTACAAATGATTTTAAGTCACGTATGTAACAAATGTCAAATAATCATTATGAGATTTTTTAAAACAAAACTTCATACCGGCTGCCACATTTTTGTGTAGATTTAGGATTCTAATCTATATTCGACATTTTTTCCAATATATATATATATATATATATTCAACTTTTTAATTGAAAAAGTTACATAGAATGTGACTTTTTTCAACCACTCTAAGTCACATTTTTGTTAAATGCTAAATAATCATTATGCGATTTTTTAAAATAAAAAGTTACATGCCACCCAATTTTATGCAAATCTATCATTTTAATTTCTATGTGATTTTTTAATTAAAAAAATTACAGAAAACGTGACTTTTTACAATTGGTTATTAGTCAAATGCTAAATAATCATTATCCAACCTTATATGTCTTAGTTTAAAAAAAATGTTAAAATTCTCAATCATTAATTATTTTCTTAAGGAAAAAAAAAAAAGAAAAGCTAATAAAATGGGCCGCATGCTTTAGGAAATGGCCAGGATATGTATTGCACTCTCAATACCCTAAAGTCTAAACATGCTGGGCTCAAGGCCCAACATAAAATTTGCGACGCTAAATGCATAAAACCCATTGTTTAGGAAGCAAACAACCGTAAATGCATGGAGCTACTAGTTTCAACCGTATTTTTCAAATTTCAAAATGTTTGTGCGGTATTTCTCTAAATACCCCAATCTTTAATGTATCACCAGCGTTAAAATCTCTAAAACCGAATTATAATTTCTCATAAAGTTTGTAATCCAAATACACCATAGGCCTAACAAAATCATTATAACCAAATGTTTAGAATCTTAATAATCTAATTGCCCAAATATTTCCAACCAAGTAAATCCACTATTCAAAATCTAATTAATCAAAGTTCAAGCTCAAGTTAACCAAATATTTACAGTCTTAATAACCTGATTTCACAAATACACGAAATCAAGTTCATAATTGTTTGTACTGATAACAAGGAAATCTGTCCCTGCTTATTGTTTGTTTTTGAGCTCAGCTCATAATTCTTGGAAAACAAAGAAACAAAGCCCCATCTTCAAGTCATCAATATAGGGCACATAGTACTACATTTTGTGAAATTCAATGGTTGCATTACATCCATCTAGCACTTTAGATTCCATTAATCACACAAATTTCATGTATAGTGCGTTAACTAGCTGGTAGCATTACGTTTAGTAGCAAACCCTGTGTTTCATGAACGCACCAAGTATTTGGAGATTGACTGCCACTTAGTTTGGAACAAGTTCAAAGATGGACCAGATGGTTTCATTGTGCCAAAGCATGTTTGTCTTAACTAATGTATTTACTAAGGCCAAGTTAGCATAGATTTCCCTCATAGCCAGCTTGAAGGTGAGGGAAGAAGGAATATTAGTTAGTTTGAAGAATGGCAACAAGGCGGGTTAAGGATGGTAAGGAAACCCCCCCCCCACGTACCAGCCCCGTATCGGACAAGGGACGGTTACGGGGTAGGGGAGGTTTGGGGTTGGTATGAGAAAAATATCCGTTACCCACCTCATTAAGAAATTCCTAAAAGAAATTTTTAAAAAATTTGGAAACTACATGAAAAAACCATCTAGATTATCATACATCAAGCCTAAATTGGTTTGTCTTGAATTAGTTTTTGTTATTTTAAGGAAACTTAAATTTTCAATTAGTATAAAGTTTTCTATAAGTTTAACAAAAAGAAAGTTGGGCAAAACGGTTAAGTCATATTGATTTATCTTTGAGTGTCAAGGTTTGAATCCTCAACTCAAGGTTCAGGGTTGGTATGAGAAAAATAACCGTTACCTACCCCATTAAGAAATTCCTAAAAGAAATTTTAAAAAATTTTGGAAACTACATGAAAAAACCATTTAGATTATCATACATCAAGCCCAAATTGATTTGTCTTGAATTAGTTTTTGTTATTTTAAGGAAACATAAATTTTGAATTAGTATAAAGTTTTCTATAAGTTTAACAAAAAGAAAGTTGGGCAAAACGGTTAAGTCATATTGATTTATCTTTGAGCGTCAAGGTTTGAATCCTCAACTCCTCTCTAGCTTTTCTTCAAGGTTTGAATCCTTAACTCTTCACTTGCTCTTTTTCAATATCTAATTTTTATATAATTAAAAAAAATCAGGTATCGGGTAAGGGCAGCCACTACCCATCCCGACTCGATAAGAGTTTGGGGCAAAGAATTTCACCCCGTATCCATCCCAATAGTTAACGGGGCGGGTCCCAGTAGGTATCAAGTAATGGCTATAAAGTTGCCATTCTTAGTTAGTTCCTTCATAGTCAGCGTGCTATTTTTTGTCAATTGTGTATTATGTTATACTGTTGCCACATGTTTAGTTAGTTACTTGATTCTTTTGTTGTGTATATATTTGGCTAACTAATTCAGTGTAAAGTGATGAATAACAAAATGACATCAGATTCAATTTTCTCTCAATTTCCATCAAGTTGTTGACAGTGGTATGTATGAATTATTAATAATTAGATTGGACATTTTGAATTGGCTTAACTAAATTGAATTATTGGAGCCAATAATTATGCATGTCCGATTGGGTCCCTAAGGCGGTGTGGTCGGTAGGTCACTAGGTCACATAGGTCAACAGAGCTTGAAAGAAGGTCCCCACATGCCCTGCTAAGCTCAAATGACCTAAAGGCCTAGAAGGACCCTACGACCTAATGACCTGGGGTTCACAAAGCTAACTTCAAGCTCTTATCATTCAGCTTGCTAGATTGCTAAACTCACAAGGTCATTCCCATTGATTTTGGAAAAGCGCCAGCTGGACAGCAGCTTTCAGACCCACGTGCGAACTTTATCATTTGCGGCGATGAGACTTCTACATTTATTATAAAAGCGGTTGTTATCTTTGCATGCAGAGTTCAGACAGAAATTAGTCAAAAAGCTAAAAGATTAATCCCACTTTATTTGACTCACATATCTCTCCCATTGGCCAGCATTAAGTGCTTGTAATCATTGTGCCCATGCAAAGACTTAGTATAAATAGAATGAAAAGGGGACCAAAGGGGATTCTCTCTTTCTAAATCTCACAAACTTTGTCTTTCTCATACTCATTAATACATTGATTATACTCAATACACTGAACTACAAGAAGTCAGCAAAATAGAGGCGCCATTTGTCGCCTCTATAAGTCAGTTTGTCGCCTCTATTGAGATATGGAGGCAGGGCCGCTGCTTTTGATATATTGCAGCGACACTGTCGCTTCTATAGAAATCAATATATTGCAACGAAAGTGTCGTCTCTAAAAGTAACGTGTTGCCCCTAAAACTCGATTCATTTTTTTTTTTTTAAAAGCTGTAGGGACAATCTTGTCGCGCCTATAGATCAATTTTTTGAAAAAAAAAAAAAAACCGTAAATGCACCGGCCATAATTCCCCAATTGCTTGGTTGCCATCATTCTTTGCAAGTTACAATCCCAAATTCATTACAACTCATAATTAACAAACACAGCCAATCTTAAAAAAGATACTAAATTCACAAAATCTAACTCCAACAATTTAAAACTTAACTAAATTGAGTAAAATCATACTAATCAAAACAAGTCACAAAATCTAACACCAACAATATATCTCTACATCAATAAGAGTATTCTTATGAACTTAAATGATCAAAATGTTCCAAACACGTTATAATAATTTAAGTATACATCTCTCTGCTGTATAAAAAAACTCATAACTTGTTCACCCAGAATTGAAGCCCATTTGGTGCTTCCACTCTAGGAAATTTTAAAATCTTCTGTCCTTCAATCTCTTCCCATCTGCATATTCATACCAGTTGCATTAACTTCATCAGAAAACTAATCAAGAAACAAATACGAAGTAGTCAGTCTCATGTAGCTGGTCACAAAATAATGAAGGAATGTAAATATTGTAACAATTCCCAACTCCTTTTGGGGGCAGATTTGGCCACCACCTCCGAATATCAATAGTGTTTGTGTCCCTCCAAGCTCTTGCCATCCTACATTTACCCCAACAGCATATATATATATA
>CAVNYN010252451.1:31682-44060 GCA_963692815.1 Nyctanthes arbor-tristis
AAGAGATCCCTGTAGTGGATCCCTTCGTATAAGTCCCCTATCAGTTGGATGACTTTGTCTTCAAGCTCTTCAGTTCGGTTGTACCTAACATTCCCTACGAAAGAGGGAAATGTCAAGAGAAAGTTAAAAAGTAGTCATCTGAAAATGACTTACTATAAATTATAAATTTCCCAGGCATAGCCGAGCTCTCCAGAGAGAATTATTGTATTACACTCATTTGTTCCCAAAGACATTTCATGATCAAACTCCTTCCGTTCACACGTTCACATCGGACCTCATCACTATAAGATATCCTGATCTAACCTCATTATCCCATCACACTTTTATTGCTGACTTGGGTCCACGTCAAAACCCACTGTCAACAACCGTTGTTTAAAGAATTTAATGAGACAGATAGAGAAGAAAAAATAAAAATAAGGAAAACAAATTTACGAACTACCAAAACTTTTCATTATATGATTAAGTCTCTATGATTATATAGAATTTCGCTCACCAACCCACAACTCCCCAAGTATTATAAGAAAAATACCATGAGCTTTACGCACCTAATTTTCGATCCATTGAACAACCTTCAACGAGTTACAAGAAAACTCTCAATATGTTGGGCTCGCCAATATTTTTCTCATAGATTCACATCAAACTTGTACTCAAAAGGAGGAAAAACCGACCTATATTTATACATATAAAAGTTAACAAAGAAAACGAAAAAAAAAACCACCTTGAACTTGCAAATTGCACGCATGGGTTCCAATCAAAGTGACCAACTTCAAAATTTATCTTGCAATCAAAGCATGACATAGTTTTAACTTTTCTATCAAATTCTTGTGGCCCATGAGAATTTTCAATCAATTTCCTTATATAATTTGACAAGCTTTGGCAACCTTCCTAATAATCTCCACTTTTGAGCGTGATACTTTAGAAAAAACGGTGCATACTCAGAGTCTTAAATAACAACTTAGAATTAACATCAAATTATAATAATTTAATTGGCTCAATGTCAAAATAAATTTGCTAGTATTTTTAGGGCAACTCTCTTATTGGCTTTCTAGAGACTTCATCAACCATCGAAGCGAAAAATGTAAAAAAGAAATCAATTTTACAGATTTAGAAAGTACAAAAATGTTGGGAAAATTATTTTAGAAAGTGCAATTTATATGTCTGTGTGTGTATATATATATATATATATATATGTCAAAAACCCGAGTCCTTTTCTCCTATCAGAATGCTGGCCTGGCGTGCCAGTGTGCCATTTAAAAAAAAAAATTACAAGAAGAAAACAGTAGCTCGCATCCCTAAAATCCCAAAATCACTCCCCAAATAATTTCTCTCCGCAAAATCAAACCCCAAAATCACAAACCTCCGCCCCTCCTCATCAGCCAATCTCCACCCAAGTTCCAGCAACCTCAGCGACAACAGAAGTCCAGTTTTCGGCGAAGCAAATAGCAATATCTAGCGTGTGGCATAACCCACCGGTTGGACCCCTCCCCCATAAGTTTTGGCGATAACCTTTGATGTAATAACAAACAATTCATTCATTGTTTGGTTCCTACGGGTATAAGGAAATGTAGTAATTTACAAGTTCTTGATCTTGAAGATAATTTATTCACAGGGAAAGTTCCCGGGTTTTTCGGTGAATTAAACAAATTGAGGTTTCTATCTATTGGTGGAAATAATTTTTCTGGTTCCATTCCTTCAAGTTTTGTTAATCTGACATTGCTTGAGATTCTTAACTTAAGAAACAATTTCTTAAATGGAGAACTGCCCGAGAAATTGATGGTTTTGAGGAACTTGAGTTTATTGAATCTCAATGGAAACAAGTTTTTTTTAGTGTTAAGACAGAGAGAGGTCGTGATCAGAGTGACAATTTCTATCCGGTCAGCATGCCAGCATGAAACCCACTGACCGGTAGCTACTCTTCGCTGGTGAATTGTTGGCTTGAGTAGAGGGGGAGAGAGTTTTGGAACAGGTAAGGCGACAGAATAGGGGGTGTTCTCTTTGAAAGGGCTAAAATGAATTCAAGATTTCAAAAAATTTCTTTTATTATATCTAAGCTAGCGTTCTAGGTGGACTTGCTAGCAGGACCTCTGGCGTGGTAGAGAACAAGAGGGTGGCAGGAGATCATTTCTGTCAAAAACCCATTATTCAAAGATTTTTGAAAACCAAAGAAAAAATTGATTTCAAAAACAAAGCTACGGAGTGTAGTATCAGTAGCTCGCATACTAGGAGTTTTGCTTGGTGGGGAGGTCAGGTCACCAACATTGAGTTCAAAACTTCATAAAATAAAATTGAAAAAGAAAAAGGAAAGAAAGAACAGAAGAAAGAAAAATACATGCAGAGTCAATTCCCCAGCTCCATAGGACATTTGTTCAAAGAATTTAATTGAAATAAAAAAATAAAAGGGGAAGACAAATTTACAAATCGTCAAAGCTTTTTACTTTATGAATGAATATTATTCTCATATAGAATCTTCACACACGAACGCCAAAGTATTGTAAAAAAAATGTCACAAGTTTTATCGCATCAACCAATTTCTATATTTCTTCACAAATTCTCTCACCTGACCAAAGATTTATGGGGAAAATAACCCTGAGTTTTTTTCTACCCCACAAGGAGTTATAAGAAAACTTTTAAAATGTCAGGCCCTTAATATTTTATCTCCAAGACATACTTATCTGACACCACATAAAAATAAGAGAAAATTCTGCTATATTTATAGGAGAAAAGTGACACCTTAACTTGGTAAGGAAGTTTCTTGGGCATCGTTTCTTTTTCATATCAATTTAGTTTATTTTTGCCAATATTCCAGCAATCTCCAACTTGCCAAAAATAAAAGCAAAATCTACATGTTCTCTTCTATGTTCTTGTACAAAATACTTGGAAAATCACCAGACAACACTTTGACACACTTTGACACACTGACAATCCCAATTCTCAACACCAGAAAATTTAACATAATCCACCATAGGATTATCACTTAGAGCTATTCACAAGCTTTCTAAATTAGCTATTGACATAAAAATAAATAAATAACAATAAAAACAGTACCACACACCTACACACCTACGTCATGTCATGTCAATGACCTGTGCAAATATTTGTCTTCTTGTAAGTACACATCCTCTACCATGGCAACAACTAACAATATGCCATGAGCATACAAATATCTTACTCCCAATGTATCTCCACTCGGACACACCCAACATAGTTAGATTGTCTAAATCCAAACAATAGCTGAACCTGCTACACTTAAAAAATATTTTAACATGTGACCAATATGTATACATTACTAGGAAATTTTTTTCTTGTCCACTCACCTTTTAGCATGCAATGAAAGCTACCAGATGAATATTTTATCTACATTATCAATTTTAACAATGTAGCTCCTTGCCAACAAATATTACATGAATATCTACAAGAACATACACATACTTAGCTAGTTAGTGATTACTTATAGTTTTTACATTCAAATCTTCCCAATTATCATGGTTCATACTAGCCTCAACAACTTGATCAGAATATGTAGATAGTTTTCCTTTGAAAGATTTAAATCATCTAACCAGAATCAATAAATTCTAGACTTGTTCTAACTACAAGTCAAACATGATTCTCGGCATTTTTCCTTGTTCCATTGTTCCACTCCAAACAAACATGGCGTTTTGATACCACTGCTGAGGATTAAGTCAATTCCCAACTATGCTCATAATACCCTTGCTTAAAGAATTTAATTAAGACAAGAAAAATATAAGACGAATATAAATTTATAAGCTGTCCAAACTTTTCATCATAGGAAAATTTATTATAATCATATAGAATCTTCACTCAATAAACACAAGTATTATAAGGAAAATGCCGCTAAATTATATAACTTTTTTTTGAAAGTGTAATTACGAATCTACATCATAGCAGCACAAATACGTATAAATATTTATCTTATTGAAACACAGTGCTAAGAGAATCAACAATACAAACTCACATATAATGAGAAATACACTACAATAAGATGTAGAAAATACCCTATAAGAAATCAAACTTGAGACCTCTAGGTCCTAATATCTCAGCTTGGCTCCCTAACCAAATGGGTTATGCCTTATTGGCATTTTCCATATAAATTTGGTTTAAAGTAATTCCAATAGATCTTTCCTTGTTAGATTTTATAGAGAAGAGCGAAAGGTTACAAAAAATGAATTGGTCCTACAAATTCCCCTTTTCTATTAATTTTTATATTTTTCTATTATCACTTTCGTCATTGTTGCATCACTTCTATTGTCATTTTACAATCTTTCTACATTTTTGCATACATCTATCTCCGCATCCTCCATCACTATTTTACTATTATTTTTAAATTTCTTTCTATCTCACTTTTCTTTTACACTTTTCCCTCTCTTTTTTTTCATGCACTTCCTTCAATTATTATTATTATTGTTATTGTTATTGTTAAAAAATAAGAGGAATTTTCAAAGACGTCGACTATTTATATGTCATTTCCAAACATAGACCATTTTCCAAACTTTTTGGAAAATGTGCTTTTTGTCATTTTTGGACAAAATTACCCCCAACTGAAAGTGTAATTCTAAATGCAATTTGCAATGAGGAAATTGTCAAAAATAGTCACTTTTTAAGACATTTCCCAAATTTCGTTTGCCTAGCAAAATAGTTTTGGTTCCCAAGAAGGAACTAGATCTGCACAGATGATGCTGATGGAATAACTGAATGCGCCCGTTCACTGGCAATTAATAAAAACCATCAAATCCCTCATTTCAAAAAAAAGAAAAAAAAACAACAAAATGCCTCTCTCTCTCCCTCTCTCCCCCCCGCTCCCACCCGCGAAATTGTACACTGAACCCTCTCCCTCCCAAATTTGAAGCTTGCCCAAATTCAACCAGTCGTTGCAGCGGCAACTGGCGCGCTCAGAGAAGTCTCCAAAGGAGGCCAGCAAAAACCGTCGCCCCTGGTCCTCGTTTGCAAACACAGCATGAGACGACGCCCCCACGCCACCATTTCACTCTATTACCTCAAATGGCTGTTGCCTCGAACGCCAAGGGTACAAGTCATTTCATCTTCTTGTAGAAGAACGAGAAGCTGATCATCGATTTCATTGTTGGAGGGACAGGAAATTGTTGCAGAGCGAGCGCCCCTTCATGTTTATTTCTTGGATTGCTCCACTATCTTGTCCTCGCCATTATCTATTTTGGTTCCAATAAACTTGTGTCAACGTTCTACTTCTAGTCTGATCTAGTTCAAAATAATAGAAACAAATCCATTCATTCTTGGTGGCCGTGCTCTGAATTTTTAGTTGGGTTTGGGGCGGGGTTTACTGTGGAAATTAGGAACGGAAGGGTGGGAGAGGAACGAAGTGCACAATAGAAAAGGAGGTGGGTTGGGTTTTGGTTTAAGTGGTGGACCTACAAACCTTTAAAAGGGGTATTGAAACTGTCTTACCTTTGTTAGTGGAGCCCGTGTTTTTCATGGTGGGGCGACTAGGCTGCCAAATAAGCAAATCTGGATCCTAAGAAGGAACAAGATTTGCTAGAGAAACTGTTCCCAAACCAGTCATATTTAATAAATTTTTCAAAAATAACATTTTTTATTTTTTTGAAAAAAATACCTCTAACTAATACGGACATACATAATCAAATCCAAATTGTGTAAAGTGACTTCCAAATGTATAGCTTGAGGTTGAATGATGCAATGATATCATGTAACTGTCTAAATTTATTAAAACTAATTGTGAGATCGGAAGATAGTTAATCTAGAAATTTGAAACGTACAAGTAGACACTTACAAATGTATAAAATAAGTGAATGGTGATAAAAACAACATTTTACTCAAAATTTAACAATTTTTGTCCAAGTTATGATAAGTGGACATTTTTGTCCTTACTACGTCCTTACTATGTTAAATTTGGCCATGGTTAGATATTGAATAATAATCTCCTTCCTATCACTCCCTGCGACATCATTGCCACACTTAAATTTGCATTTGGAATGCTTTAATTAGACAAAAAGTCTAGAAAGACATGATAATCTCACATGAATAAGTAGTATTCACTACAAAAAAAATCACATTTAACAACGATAGTCATTTTGGTCGTTAAAAGTGGGTCGAGAAAAGTTTCTAGGTAAAAATACTCGTCGTTAAAAGTAAGATTTCCTGTAGTGAGAGTCTGTATAGCATATATTTCATTTGATGATTGAAAAATATCTATGTTATCACTGTATCATGAATTTGTATCATATGAGAATGTCACTTATTCATATCATTTATTCATGTCCCTCTATGATTGTATTTAGTTAAATTATTAGTTCTAGCAATATCCCAGCACAATATTATAGCTATTAACTAAATAATATTATATTTTCTTTTTTGGTGTTGGCGGGGGGAGGGACCATTAATTAAGTTAAATTGTATAATATAAATAGTTATAATGTCTCCAGTCTAATTGTCATTAATTTATTGGCCGTTGAATAAATGAGAACCCCAATATATTTATGTATATGAACTCACCTTCTAATCTAGTGATACCAACTAGATTGGAGACCGATCTCCAATTTAAATAAATAGTATTACTCATATATATAGTGAATATCTATATATTTATAAGACTAACTAAGTTGTAGGTTAATTTTTCCCACCTAAAAGGAAATCTGATATCATAATAATGTCGTTAATATCTCATTTGTTTTTTTATTTTCATTTATTTTTCTTTTTTCCCTTCTTTTTTTGTTCACTCTAATAATAATCTATATCTATATATTTATAATATTAACTAAGTGGTAGGTTAATTTTTCCTATCTAAAAGAAAATCTGATGTCATAATGATGTCAAGTTGATGTTGCTGATGTCTTATTTATTTTGTTGTTTTTATTTTTGTTCATTTTTCTTTTTTCCCCACTTTTTTTGTTCAACCTAATAATAATCTATATATTTATAATACTAATTAAGTAGTGAGTTAATTTTTCTCGTTTAAAAAGAAATCTGACGCCATAATGATGTCGCTAATGTCTCATTTTTTCATTTATTTTTCTTTTTTCCCTATTTTTTTGTTCACCCTAATAATAATCTATATATTTATAATATTGACTTAGTGATGAGTTAATTTTTCTCGTCTAAAGGGAAATCTGATGTCATAATGATGTCACAATAATATTTTATATTATTGCATAGTAATTTTTAATCATCTCCCAGTTGTTGATACATAATTTTTGACCTTTAGAAATGCTTTAAATTTCGTTTAACCAAGTAAGTATATCAATCAAATTCTTAAGTATTCCTTTTCATGCGTTTAACTAGACAAGTGTAGGAATCAAATTTGTAATTATCTATTTCTTTTTAGATTTGAATAATCAAAGCAACTTTCAGGTAGCATAATCGGGTAAGTATACAAGCAACTCCATATATAAAATGCACACGTATATTGGCCAACAATCAATTAATTAACATACATAGAATATCAATTGTGAAAGTATACAAGCAAGTCCATATATAGAATGCACACGTATATTGGCCAGCAATCGATTAATTAACATACATAGAATATCAATTGTGAAAGTAGTTGCACATATATATTTTTCTTCTATTTTTTATCGTTTAACTAATTATTTGCTTTAGTTTGTTTTAGAAATATATATGTATTTTCCGTGCAACACACGAGTAGATTAGCTAGTAACTCTTAATTGATTCACAATGGATGATTAATCAATATTTGTTGTGTCCATTTGGAGAACGCACATCATAAGTCGGATGTTCCAACTAACAAAAGAAATTGAACCCAAAATTACTTGATAGTACCCATTATCCATATTCTATTCTTCTTAATTCCCTTAATCTCTTTTCTCTATCATCAAATAATAATATATACATGCACGCAGAGAGTAACAGCTCCAACGAGATGGATGCTATTGATGAAGGCTATACCGGAACGAATGGCGGCGAGCAGATCCAACCAAATGAGCATCTTTTCGACGACGACTCTTTCATGGGCGGCTACGACCAATCTCAAAGCTATGATCTCAACATCGATGACGAAGCCAAAAATGGCGTAGCTCCACCACCTCCACCTCCGCCGCAACCCCCTTCTATGGCTAGGGATGACTTCTCAGGAGATCCGGTTATAAGCAATAACAATCACATGCAGTTGCAGGAGGAGGGATATGGGTTCGGTCATTCTCCGAATACTGACTACTCTTTCAATGAATCTAGTGACAATATGGGTGGAAATGAAAACGGTAAGCTGTATGATACTGCAGTTGACGCTGATGGGATTTTCATCGATCCCTCCTCTAATGGGCCATTGCTTCCCGACCCTATTGAGATGCGTGAGGAAGAGCACACGTGCATTTCGTGAATGGCGACGGTGAGCCTTCCCGACCTAATTTATAGATTTTCTTGTCATCTCAAAAATCATTGATTTTTTATTACATATATATAAACATATATGACTTTTTTCATCCCCTCTACTGATTATGCATAGGCATAATTTTCATGCATTATCTAGTAGAGTTTATTTACATCACATATTTTCAATGCTGTAATTTTTAATCAAACAATCTCTAGTAAAATTTCATCAAACTCTAATATTATTGATGGAAAGCGCGTTAGAATAAGCGTAATTGATGGCTGATTTGGACTTTAATATGCTTTGTGAGACATGAAACAAAGTTACGGAAAATAATGAAGATTATTTAGAAATGATTTTCTACTCTTGCTGAAAAGCGGTCATAAGCCCCATGATTAATGCCCAAAATTTTCTCAATACAATTTCTCTGTGGCAAAAACTTTTAAGGTTTCTTAATAATAATTAGTGAGAAGTTCGAGCAACTGCATAAAAATGAAAGATATTTAGTTTGTGACTTTAAGATTTCTTTCATTTCTTGGCAGTCAAAATGCCATTCATCTTGAGGAGAAAGAGAAGAAAGAGAAAGAGATGAGGAATCTGATTATTGAGGAAGCTGAGGAGTTCAAGAAACAATTTCATGAGAAAAGAAAACAGAATTGTGAGACTAACAAGGCTCAGAACAGGGAAAGAGAGAAAGTAAGACCAAACATCCTAATTTCAATATAATGCTAAACATCTGGTGGCATAATGGCGCCACATGTTTGGCATTAGAAATGAACCTCCAAACACCCAGTTATGTGAATTTTTTTTAAAATTTGTACCTGATAATTAGATGTTTGTTTTGGGCAGCTTTACCTAAAAAACCAAGAGAAGTTTCATAATGAAGCAGACCAACAGTACTGGAAAGCAATAGCAGAGATTGTTCCGCGTGAAGTTCCTAATTTTGAGAAGAGAAGAGGGAAAAAGGAAGAGGAAAAGAAGCCTTCTGTAATGTTCATTCAAGGACCTAAGCCTGGGAAACGCACTGATCTCTCAAGAATGCGTCAATTACTTCACAAGTTGAAGCAAACACCTCCGCCGCATATGACACCACCCCCGCCTGAGCCTGAGAAAGATGCTGGCAAAAATGGCAAAGGAGGGAAGGATACCAAGGATGCAAAGGAAACAAAGGATGGCAAGGAAGCGAAGGACGCCAAGAATGAGAAACTTGGAACACGAAATGCGTCAACAGAAGGGAAGGATGGGAAGGATTCTTCTCCCAAATCTTCTTCTACTGCCGCCGAAGACAAGACCGTTTCACCTAGTAAAGATGCAGTAAAGACTAATAGTCCTAAAATGACCAAACCCAATGAATCTTCTGCTACTTCTACAAACAACAATGATGCAGGGACAGAGGCCACCTCTACTGCTTGATGAGTACCCCCTATAGTTATTCAATTAATCATTTCATTCATTTTTGTATTCTTTAGACTTTTTATTATTTGTCATCTCATCATAAGTAACGGAATAAAATCACCTATTTTCAATGCATATATTTTCTATGCTTAGGGGGTTGTGAGCTCTACTCTAACTTGCTTTCTAACACTCAAATTTGTTCTTATCAATTACATTTTTATATTTTACTATATTGGATGTATCAACTCGGAGTTATGTGCTAAGGTTGAAGGACTCACCGAGAAAATACGTCTAATTGAATTGTTAGAGTGGGACAAAAGAAGATGAAGATTTTAAGGATTCTTGCGAAATAAGGCAACATGTATTTTATTATAGAGTACACGATAACACGAGGTCATTTCTTATTTGATAATGATGTAATAATGGGAAGTATAATTTTCACAATATCAAATAATCCTTCTCAATACACATAGCTAAATAATCATTGTCACCAATTCCATTGTACAATTCCGATCTTCTTGACATAATTCCAGAGACATCAAATAATGCAAGTGAAACTAATTAAAAACAAAATCACCAAAAAAACCTCACTTGAAAATGATGATTTTTCCGGGATATATGTGTACGTTTGACAACTTTAATTTCTTTTATAAAAATTGGTAAATAATGTTTATTTACTTATATTTTTGATAGAAAACAATGCTTATTTATGTTAATAAACTTCACATAATTATATATCTGCATCTACTATATGCAAATTATGTGTTTCAAAATTATAAATCTACATCTACTATATATAAAAAGGGGGATTGAGTGAAAAAAATTTTAATTCCCTATTTAACATTTAGTTAGTTTTATTTTCATTATTAATGATTAGTGATAATTTTAAATGATTCATAAATGTTTAAATTTTCCCTAAAAAAAAGTAATAATAAGCGTTTAACTTTTCACCATTCAATTTCTTTTTTTTTTTTTTAACTTTCACACAATCTATGAATTTAATATTTTATTAAAAATTAACTTAATTAACATTCAAAGTCATATATATATATATATATATATGACTTTGAAAATTAAATTACATTGTAAATTCATTTTGTATAGTACTACACATGTCACAATTCAAATTAATGTTTTTTTTGAACTGCGATTCAAATTAATGTTAAAACATATATACTAACATAATAATGGAATTTGAAAACTCATAATAGTATATAATCTTATATTATTAGCTTTCTTTTTGGGTGTACTTGACGTATCATGACTCTTTTAAGAAACATGAGAGATATCAATGTACTATTATGAGAAAAGTAGGTCTTCATATTGCCACTATCATTTGCTCTTTTTTAATACGTTTTGATCACTATTCTCAATAATATCACTACAAGAAGTCAGCAAAATAGAGGCGCCCGCCTCTATAAGTCAGTTTGTCGCCTCTATTGAGATATAGAGGCGACAATGTGGCCCCAAGGGCGTCGTGCCAACAGGGCCGCTGCTTTTGATATATTGCAGCGACACGGTCGCTTCTATAGAAATCAATCTATTGCAACGAAAATGTCGTCTCTAAAAGTAATGTTTTGCCCCCTAAAACTCGATTCATTTTTTAAAAAAAAAAAATCTGTAGGGACAATCTTGTCGCCCCAATAGATCAATTTATTGAAAAAAAAAAAGAACTAAAAAAAAACCGTAAATGCACCAGCCATAATTCCCCAATTGCTTGGTTGCCATCATTCTTTACAAGTTACAATCCCAAATTCATTACAACTCATAATTAACAAACACAGCCAATCTTAAAAAAAGATACTAAATTCACAAAATCTAACTCCAACAATTTAAAACTTAACTAAATTGAGTAAAATCATACTAATCAAAACAAGTCACAAAATCTAACTCCAACAATATATCTCTACATCAATAAGAGTGTTCTTATGAACTTAAATGATCAAAATGTTCCAAACACCTTATAATAATTTAAGTATACATCTCTCTGCTGTATAAAAAAACTCACAACTTGTTCACCCAGAATTGAAGCCCATTTGGTGCTTCCACTCTAGGAAATTTTAAAATCTTCTATCCTTCAATCTCTTCCCATCTGCATATTCATACCAGTTGCATTAACTTCATCAGAAAACTAATCAAGAAACAAATACGAAGTAGTCAGTCTCATGTAGCTGGTCACAAAATAATGAAGGAATGTAAATATTGTAACAATTCCCAACTCCTTTTGGGGGCAGATTTGGCCACCACCTCCGAATATCAATAGTGTTTGTGTCCCTCCAAGCTCTTGCCATCCTACATTTACCCCAATAGCATATATATATATATAACTGAATTGTAACAGAGAAAAAGAAGAAGAGTAGAGAAAATAAGGGAAATATATATTAAAATAATATGAGATTGAGCTATCCATGATCACATTCAGTCAAATTACTGATGAATGAATACAATCTAAGTAAAATGCAAATGAAACTCGATAGTTGGAAAACCTCTTAAGTTAATTTCTTCTTGAAGAATTCAACAAAGTCCAAAACTTCTTTTGAAATTACAAAGTCTTGTCTAAAATGATCACAACGTCAGTTTATGCATTTTTTGTTCAGTTTACCATCTAATGACAAAACAATAGAAGCCCTAATAAACTTCAGGCTTTA
>CAVNYN010252451.1:44080-65036 GCA_963692815.1 Nyctanthes arbor-tristis
AATTCCCAACTCCTTTTGGGGGCAGATTTGGCCACCACCTCCGAATATCAATAGTGTTTGTGTCCCTCCAAGCTCTTGCCATCCTACATTTACCCCAATAGCATATATATATATATAACTGAATTGTAACAGAGAAAAAGAAGAAGAGTAGAGAAAATAAGGGAAATATATATTAAAATAATATGAGATTGAGCTATCCATGATCACATTCAGTCAAATTACTGATGAATGAATACAATCTAAGTAAAATGCAAATGAAACTCGATAGTTGGAAAACCTCTTAAGTTAATTTCTTCTTGAAGAATTCAACGAAGTCCATAACAATTTAGATTCTTTAAGCAAAGTTTTCATATATTTCAATCAACAAAGTCCAAAACTTCTTTTGAAATTACAAAGTTGTGTCTAAAATGATCACAACGTCAGTTTATGCATTTTTTGTTCAGTTTACCATCTAATGACAAAACAATAGAAGCCCTAATAAACTTCAGGCTTTATGTTTGCCATCTTCTTTGCTTACTCACGTACACTTCAGCCACATTTGAAGTACATGCATAGCCCTTCCTGTCCCATGAACTAAAGAATGTACAATCATTACTGAAAAACAAAATGAAATAGTCCTAGTTCACAGACATCCCAAATCCAAAGTGTATCTTACAATGAAATAACTGCTTAGAAAGAGTCTCGTTAGGCATAAAATATGCCACAAGCAGCCTCTAATACTAATGTATTTGGAACAATTTCAAAAAAACCGTCAATATAGAAAGATAATTAACACCATCAGTAACCTGTGCAAGCACCTTATAAACACTATGTGAACCGAACATGTAATATCACTCATACTGAAAAAGAATACTTAAATCTCCCCAGACGAAATAAATGCTAAAGTAAAATATCAACACAACATAACATGTAAAAAAAAGAATTTAGGGGACAAATTCGAAGAAAAAGCTATTGAAAAGTTTATATATTTAGGATAAATGTACAAAAGAATAATAAGAGCAGAGATTAGAGGATTCCCTGCCTTGAGTCTGACCAGAGATTGATATATATGCTGCACAGTGACAAATTCTACAACCTATGGAAAATAATGACCTCAATTAAGCAATTTCAAAGCATAAATTAATTTAAGGGATAAAGCATAAGGTGCAGCAGCTCAATTCTGCTATAAGTTAACTAACTTTTGAATCATTAGTAATGAGGGGTTTCATTTGAACTTCCGTAAGGCAATGTAAATTTATTTACTCTGCTTAAAATATGCATTAGCTTCCATGTTAAAACATATGACAAGTACTCGACAAACATCTAAACAAAGCATATTGTAAAGAAGTTGTCCCATCCTAATCATACTTACAGGTCAAGCACTAAAGACATACAAAAATGGCTTTTTATAGATCATTCACGGAAGATGGAAAGAGCAAAGAACAAGCATGCAATAATTACTATGTACAAACAGTGGAGGCCTCTGTTGTGTCTAAGTTTGTGAAATAACTGGAAAGAACAGATTACATCAACTAAGAAAGGCAATCAGATTGTGAACCAGAGAATGACATGCTGAATGATCATGTACAAACATAGGAAGCCCCTAAAGATTTCCTTAAATTAAGTAACTAAACAGACAGAAAGGCCCCAACTAGCTCACCACCATGCTTGCTACGAACTAGTGAGCCCAAAGCATTGATAATTCTCAAAACTATTATTTCATAGATCCTATAACAATAAACAAGGTCCTCATGAATCTGAGGCTATGTGAGATGGCTAAAGAATTTATCATAATATCATAATTTAAAATTCCAAATATGTTACCTGGAAAGCTCAGGGATGTATCCCCCCATCCTAGTGTATCCAGATTCCAGGGCTCTGTTTATACTCATCTGAGAAAATCATAGAACCAAGTATCATGAAAGGGTTTGTTTATCATGTGAGGCTGTTGATAAACTATTGTAATGTCTCAGTGCGTATAGAAACTAACAGAGCAATAGTCATAAAGAAAAAATATAGATAAGAACAAAAAAAGTTCAGATTACAGCATTCTAGCAGAATGAAAGGGAGTTTAGTCTACTTGAGCCATTTAGACATACTTTTCAAGAGCTGAATGGAGGCTAAATCCTCATGGAGCTAGAGGCAAAACACATATAGACATATACCCCATACAGTAATCCTCAACCGAGCCCCACAAACAAGAAGGAAGAAGTTTCAGAATTTGTAAAAGAGTGAATAATTTGGGATATTGTCCGAATAAACCCCAAAGGATTAGTACCCGGGCACCTAAGAGCACAACCATTTCATCCCCCTTCTACTATATAACCTGTATTGCAGAACTTAAACAGCCACACAATCTCGAGGAAGAAGATAGTATCGTCAATTATAGGAAGGGAGATCAGCAGACTATCTATGCAAGAAGATAGTACCGTCAACCGTGTGGCTTTGTACACACTCATTATCTGTGTGTGATCTTTGAGAACATTTGCTATTGATTTTTAATACTTTTATTTGCAAGTGTATCCTGTTATGGGGGATATTGTGAATTGTAACCTCAATATTTGATCTGATAATGAATATTATACCGTCTTGCTAGTCATAAACAAAAAAAAAAATGCAAAGAAGGCGGATAAGTATACACGAGGACCAAACATGGTTTCCTAAATGGAGTCGAAAGAAATGAGCCTATTTGCCATTCATTTAAATGAAATCCAATCAACTCCCAAAGTCTTCTATTCTCAATGTCACTAACTGCTCATTTCTAGAACTTCAAGAAAAACTACTTATGGCAAAGTATATTGTCATTGCACAGACTTCAATTATATTGCCAATAAGATAAAAACAAGCAATACGAAATAGATAGCACTAGAAAGTATTGACGAAGGGAAAAAGAAGGCTAAATTACAGTTAAATATTACCGTTTAACACTATGTGCCAAACAGGCATCATGTCAAACAAAAAGTTCTTGGAAGTCTACAAAGTAAACCTCAAACGTTGGGGTATATTCATCAGCAGTTAGTTCAAACAGCAAAAATTACCTTCTGCAGGACCGGTTTTCTGGCTACCCACGCTGACAGGCAATAAAAGCCAGCAAAAACACCCAATTAAAGCCAATCCAAGCTTTAGCGAACGTGGCTGGAGGACATAAAACCACTGATTCGAACCCACCAAAAGCTTTGTGCTACTTCCAACTAGCAGGCCACCAGATCTACTGGCTCGAATTTCAAACCCAGCAACTTATCGATCCTTTCGTACAAACAAGAAAAAATTATGAATTTTTCAGCAACAATATGCTTTGAAATTTTAGTTCAGATACAAAATACATACCGTATTGCTAGAGATCTATGAAATAAGTGACGGATCTTCAAGGATTTGGCGAGATTTGTACAACATATTGTTGTATGTAGATCAATTCTGGAAGAAAGGGGAAAGATTAGGGCTAGATAGAGGCTGTAGTTCAAGGGTTGAGAAGAGAAAACGAGGTGCAAAAACATGGGTTTCTTCTTCAGATTTGGGGGTTGATGAATATAGTGGGTCTTTTTTTAAAAACAGAAAAAGAAAATATAATATCTATTGCACAGTTTGGCACGACAACATGTCGTCGTGCCTGTAGGTAGAGCCAAAAGGGGCGACTGGCTTGTCGTCCCTATTTCTGTCGCCCCTACAACCCTCACATGTTTAAGAGGATCCTCTTAGCTTTGACATTCATCATTCAAGCAAATTCAAACACAAATTTTGTTTCTGGAGTCAAAGTCGAAATTGGACGTCAATAGGCGGCGTCTAGGAAAGCCATGAACATGCTTGAAAAAATTGGAAAGTTTAAATATTGTGCACTCCTAATAGGAATTAAATTTCTTCTTCCTTAAGTTAAGGGGAACTGGAGACCCCCTATAAATAAGAGGGAGGGGTGTACGGTTCCATCATCCGTAATAAGTCACACCCTCATGGTGCCTACATGCGGTGTGACCTTGAAAACTGATAGTTTATGCATATGAGTCTAATGATATTCGAGTGTGTTTCCGTACCTTTTATTAAAGTTCAATTCCCTCCCTTCCTATGATATTTGGAAAAAAAAAATGATGAGTAAATATCATTTCAAGCTTTGAATGCATTCTGTTAAAATTTGAAGGACAATAAGCACCGCAT
This sequence comes from Nyctanthes arbor-tristis, assembly GCA_963692815.1. Classification (NCBI taxonomy): domain Eukaryota; kingdom Viridiplantae; phylum Streptophyta; class Magnoliopsida; order Lamiales; family Oleaceae; genus Nyctanthes; species Nyctanthes arbor-tristis. Next base: position 48,206 of record CAVNYN010252451.1, read on the forward strand.
AAATATTTGATACATAATAGGTACTCTTCCGATCTACTTTTTTATTTTTTTGGGTATAATGTATAGGATCAACCCATATATGGTTACAATCATATATTTGTATAATAATGACTAAAAAATATATAAAAATAGCATTATTAAAATGTAATAAATAATAATTCCTTAAAGGAAGAAAAATGAGTAAAGACAGAAAAGAAAAAAAAATGAAGTGAATAAATCTATTGTTTAATACAAGTTTCTAATCTATTATGTTTTTTGCAATTCTAATATGTTCTTTAGACTAGAATGAAATAAGTACGTATTAATTATGTAATGTAAAAATAAGAATGATGATGATTTAGTTCTATAAAGAATGTCCTATCGAGTAGCTACTTTAGAAGTTCAGATACAATTGTTAGAAACAAAATAGTTTTAGGAATATACTCTAAATTTTTGGATTGATGCTAATATTTATCTCTTATATATATAATATCAGTTATCGGTTTATAACAATATTTTACAAATTCCATTAACTTTAGGCTTTATTTTTTTTCCTTTATTTTTCCCCCCTTTTTGACATTTTAAATCGTATCTTACTTATGAAATAGGAGTATTATATTGATCTTAGTTTTCTAATTTTTAATTTAACTCAAACTCTAATAACAATGTGCATCGCACATTAAATTAGACTAGTATAAAATAAAAGCTATTAAAATTCATCCCCCTGTAAAGCAATCCAAGCAAGATCGTTCGAGTTTGGAGTTCTTTTCACTTTACTGTAACACTAACCATGTCAATCATGTTTGGACTGGTGCCATTTGTTTAAGGATCATATGCGTTGTGGGTACCAAGAGAAGTGGCTTGGGCAAGCCTACCACCAATCAAATGGATGTCCATCCCATGATCTCCCCCCAACAAACCAATGGTTATATGTGAGAGTCATGCGGTTTGTACATCAAGAATTCAAACAGCATAATGATATATACAACTTGTAAAAGGCTTCTTCAATATTGGCTTTATGTTTTGGTGGAAAAGAGTTGTTAAATGCATAGAGTGAACTAGTGTTTAAGATTGCAAGGTTTAAGTGTTCACTGGTAATATGGTTCATGGTGTTGATGCCATTGATAATGCAAGGCACCCTCCATCCTAGAATAATCATCATACATAAAGTAGGGCAATGCAAACGGGTTTTGATTTTGGGTTTTTAAAGGACCAAAACCGGACCAAACATCTTTGGTTCACTCCCGGTCCCGCTCTTAAAAATGGCAAGCCCACATGGTTTCGGTCCCGGTTCGAACTCGGGTAATGAATTCGGTTTTTTTTTTTTAGGCTTTCTAGGCAACATGACTTTCCAATTTGAAGGGGGAGATAGCGGGTGAAACGGAAATTAATTACTGGAGATATGAGTGTTTGAGAACAAAAAGAAAAGTCTTTTTTTAGTGTATCTATTGATGGAATAAGTAATGATCCCACGGTTCTCACTCAAGGAATCCTTAGCTTAACTTAGTTAAATCATCGTGGTTCTAGTATGAATTTGAGGTTTTAATCGATTCATTAGGGTCTTAACATGATAATTCCTTATCAATTCAATAATAAAGAAAATAAAAATGCCACATTAGATATGAAAACAAATTAAAGAATACTTAAAGAGAGAAGTCAAGAGGCCCCTAAGGGTCAACATAAAGACGATTGAGCCAACTTGATATTTTGGTATAGTTGCCACGAAGAAGAGCTTTCGGATTTTTTTTCCTTTTTTCGTACATTCAGGTAAGATTGAATCGGAGATTAAGGAGTTACAAACTTTCTTTGTTACATATCCGTTGCAACTAGTATGTATTTGTAGGTAACCATTTAGGCAATCATTTTACAAAATGAGTGTAAATTCACAATCTTACCCCTATGTATTGTATGATTGGAGAAAAATAATTTAAGAATGTGAGGGCGAGTTTGCTCTATTTTGTCAAAAGATTACTTGAATGGACCGTATTTAATTGCATATATAAAACTGTACAAGAAGCCATCTTTTTATAGGACAACGGGTTGTGGAGTACAAGTTAACCTTTTATATACAAGGCAAGTCAGTAAGATGTACACACGACAATAAAATATTTAGATTAACACTCCCCTCAAACAGAAGTTGGAATCGAAGATGCGAACTTAAGTTGGCAAGCTAAATCACGATGACATTCGGGAGGATGTGCTTTGGTAAAGATGTCAGTCAGCTGATTTACACAGAAGCAACTTGGTGTTGCTGAAGAGTACCTTGCCTAATATGATGATGAATTGAAATGATAGTCAATCTCGATATTTTTCGTCCGCTCATAAAAACATTATTGTAAGCAATTTGTCTAGCACTAATACTATTGTCACAAATAAATAAAGGCACTATCAACAAGAGAAACGCCCATATCTTGCGGCAATTAACCAATGAAGCCACAATAGTTCAGGGCAGCAAAACCACTGAATTTTCTTGGGTTAACCAAATACATACTAATACTTCCGTAAATAACAAATTTTGTCTCAGTTAATTTTTTGTATCTATGAACATATCTAAATGTCAATCTAATAATTATAAAATAATGAATAACGATTAATTAAATATGCTGGGAAGAGAATAAACTTGAGTAATTATAATATCAACCAAATTTCAACGTCAAATTAATTTGTTATTCATAACAAGCAAAATTGATAGAAAATTTTTAATGCTATTTCTTTCAACTAGAAAACTGAAAAATTATTTGTTGGAAATAAATATATTCACATTACCACATACTAATAAAAGTGGGTTTTTAATACAAAAAAGTGATTTTCTATTTTAATACACATTGCAAGTGAAATGCACAAAAAATTTTAAATTTGCAGCACTTGTCTTGTAAATATTTTTTTTTTCTTTTTGCATTTATAGATTTATTATTTCACTAATTAGTAGATAACGACTTGTGAATTTTGAGTCAAAAAGTCACTTCAACTGGTATTAAAAGATTGCGTTGGCTTTCATAGTTTCAAATAAATTAATTAATTAATAAATAACAAAATAAAAATATATAAAAATTACCTCTAGTTTGCATGCTAAAAAGGAAAATAAAATCATCATTATAGATCAATTAAAAATCTGATCTGATAATTATATAATGTAAAATTATTTAATTTAATTAAATAAGTAAGAATTAACGAAAAATAACTTAAATTAAAATCAAGACTCCTTTTCCCCCCAAAAAAAAAAAAGGAAAAAAAAAGAAAAAGATTAAAATCAAGACAAAAAGTGTTATTTATGTGTAAATCTAATTAATGAAGAGAAAAATACAATAAAGCCCAAGTGGCACACAATTTTACTTGTGATTGATTTGGAGGAGAGTCCTACCACGTAGATGTATAGGACCATCCTATTGAAAACTTTGTTCTCTTCTAAGAGGTAACAAAGAAGTGGGATTAGTATACCAAGTAAAATGAATAATGTGCCATTGTGAGTGGAAAAAGCTTTTATTGATCTTTGAAAATGAGATATTATTTATGTTCTTAATGACGTAGCTAGAAATCTTTTGCTCGTCGGATAGCTATCACAATATTTCCAAAGAATGAGTAAAATAGTTAGACAAAAACACTATAACCATATCTACAAAATACATAGATATAACAATGTATGCTTGTTGTGTGTGCGTTGTGTTCCTATCAAAAAAAAAAAATACAGTCTTATTACGATGTGGATAGTGTGCTTATGCATTTGTTGTGTTCTATACTCTGGTCTTGGATCCCACATCGCTTGCATAATGTATGGATGTGTGGGATATATACCATTCCGCGTCTTACAAAATTAAGTGTCTTGTGTGTGCGTTGTGTTCCTGTCCAAAAAAAAAAACAACTTAAACAATAACATCAAGAAGCAAAAATACTAAAAGGTGAGAAGCAAATATTTCAATAAAATACTAGTTTGCACTCTACTCTCCACACAATAAAATATCTGTAACAAATACCAAGAACAATTTCCTCTCAATTTAAATGATCATTAATGTATTTGATAGAAATTTTATTCTACCATAAAATATAGAATTGCCAAAGGAAACAAAAAAATGTGGACTTCAAACTGATAATCAAAAACCACTTTTTTTAGTTTCTCTTTGCAAAACATGTTCCACGTTTCATTAAAACTTATTCATCTAATTTGGCAGTCTTTATTATGGCTTAGTTAAACGTCGACTTTATTAGGGCTACCGTTCATGGAGGGGCCCGTAGGCATGGGTGCGGAAGTATATGACAGGGTGTACACGTATGATTAGATTTTGAATTAGTTTTAGGGGTACTTTCTTATTATATCGTTTATTTCTAAGATTACAAAGTTGAGTTGAAATTTCTGAAAAAATGAAATGATTATATTGCTTGGAGTTGAGTTGAGCTCTTGTATATTTCACTAATATTATTAAGTTATATTGCTGTTTAATGAATTGAACATATTATTTCATCATATTTCTGTGAATAAGAAACATAATTACTTTTAAACTCTCCACTTATTTTGTCTATTTCCTGACATATTTTTAAATAATTTTTATAAGGTATCATAGGAACCCTGACAGCAATTTAGAGCCGCATCCACACACTTATGTTTTTTTCAGTTTATTTGAGCATGTAATTTTCATGTGTGGGCACCCCATGTTTACTTACGTTTTTCTCTCTCTCTTTCTCTCTCTCTTTTTTATTTTTTAGTTTTAAATTTGACGTAAAAGTACTTTTTGGAACTTTCATATAATTCGGAATAGAGCACAGCCATGCCTTCGTGATGGGTCTGATATCTTGCTGATATCCAGTATCCGAGCATGACATGTTTCAAATCCACATATTTATATATTTGAGACGGGTTGTGTCATTGCTGTCCTAACAACATGTTATTTGTTAAGGGGTTTCTTGGCAAATACAAATGCTTTTTTAATTACATTTACAAAATAAAATTCAAGTACATTATATATATTGAAAATTAAGTTCTCACAATTAGAGACAGTAAAAGGTCACAATTTTCAACTAGTTGTGTCAACTCTGGTAAGTCGCAACTCATCTCTACTTAATCACAGCTCAACTCCGGCAAGTCACATTCATACTCTGGTCAGCCACATTCACAGTCACATGCCTGATTTTTGAAAAAGACTCATTCACTTGATTTTTGAACATTGGACCAAAAATACCTCATTTTGCTAATTAACCGTTCTATTTAAACTAGAGATTGTTTCATGCGTTATTATTTCCATTAACAATAACACCGTTGTAAGCAACATTTTTTTTTCTAGCATTTTTCCCTACGTTTACAACAAGTGACATATCTCCCTAAATGTAAAATCAATCTTAGCATCTAACTCATTAATTTGTCATGTTTGGGCATTGAGCTCTACCCTAGTAACCTGAGAGCTAGTTGTGCAAGAAGGGGGGGGGCGGCAAAAAAGAGGAACAAGAATATAATATGACAATGAACAAATGGACATGGGAAACTGTCGGATTCTGATAATAGTTACGTGTGTATCCGCCTATATGCGTGTCGGATTGCGACTCAAATCCAACCGGTTAATTAAATAGGGTCAGAATAATTAATTTGGCTGATTGGGGATAACATTGCAAGTCTAAAATAAAGGATTTTACTTTCAATTATGGGAAATTTTCTTGAGCCTCAAGCAAGGCCAATTAGGGTTTAAGTTCCCGGAGACTCTATATATATGACACCAAATACACAATGTCAGTGTGCCTAAAGATAATTATTTAAATTGAATGAGTAAGTAGAAAGAAGTGTAGGGAAAAAAATCAGGAAAAGTGAAAAAGAGGATAGAGGTAGATAGAAATTCAAAAATAATGATAAAATAGTAGTGGAGAAGGTAGAGAAGAAGGTGTGATTTTGGACCTTGGGGTTGACATTGGGAAAGAAGAATGAGGATAAAGTAGTGTAAATGAGAAAAAATGATTAAAAGAAAAAAGAAAATTAAAAGAAAATAAGTTTTTTGTGTGTGTATGACCTTTTGGGGATGACTTTTCCCATTGGAGATGCTCATCTTAGAAATTAACCACAATACAAAGTGGTTTTAGTAGAGAAGTTTAATGATAAATAATAATGTGACAAAAAGGATTAATGACATGTAATAAATGGGGTATAATAAAAAAATGGGCAAAATAGAAATTAAGAGAAAAAGATAAGGACAAAATGGTAAATTGAATGTTTTACAAGAATCCCACTTTTTATATACGAGTAATTTTGACGTGCGTTGCACGTCATACGATAACATAAGATTAATCATGCATAGTAGTAACAAAATATTTTAATTATAAACTAAACTAATAACATAACAACAAACTAAAACGTATTGAAATTTACCACAATAAAAGGGTTTAGTAGATAAGTTTAATGATAAATAATAATGAGAGTAAAAAAGATTAATTACGTAATAAATGGGATTCAATAAGAAATAGGGGCAAAATAGAAATTAAGAGAAAAATTGAGGACAATGTGAGAAACTGGATGTTTTACAAGCATCCCACTTTTTATATATTAGTGATTAATCAAACAACCACAAGTAGTGATGGCAATGGGACAGGGAATATCCGAATCCCCCAGGGAATCAACCCAAATAGAGTTGTGATATCCCTAAAGATTTTTTTTGGGGGAGGATGAAAGTTCATTCCTCGACTGGGTACGGGTCTGGGGTTGCTGTCCCAGCCCTGTCCAGTTCGTTTAAATTCGAAATTATTTTTATTTTTAGTTTATCAAGTCTAACACCCTATTTTAAAGGCATCTTTTATATATATTAATATAGGATAGTGGTCATATGCAATTTTTTGCCCCAAAATAATTATCTTACTTTTATATCTTTTCTTTTATTTCTTTTATTATTTATCTTATAATAATAACAATAATAATAATTGTTCCTGTTAGAAAAGAGTAATACTTATCTATAATAATTATCTTTGTGCAAGTGAAAATATTAAACGTTTCAATTTGATTTTATTGATGTAAATTGGTAACATATATATATATATATGAGTGAGTAGTATGCAATAAAATTATGATTATTTAGTTTTTCATATTACTATGTATTTTTTTTTGCTAATTATTCTATTTTGTATAAAGTACGGGTATACAATTAGTTTGGATTTTAAACTATTGTCGTTTCATGTTCATATAGTTTGAATATTTTAATCAAGATGTTAAGTAGTTTTAATTTTTTTTTTTAGATTGGATGTTTTAGTGGTTTTAATTTAATTATGATTTTCTAGATTTAGTGACTCTTAATTATGTTTTTTAATTTAATTATTACTGTCTCTTAAATTGGTAACACTGAAATATTGAATTTTTCATTTTCTACTGGTGAGAACTGTTTTATTCCTCCTAACTGTAGGTGGCACTGAAGTATATCTATTTGGCTGTAGGATGTCGTGAGGCGGCATTTCTTGCTAAGAAATTCCGACTGGATGGAAAGCACCAAATTCGGTAACTTTTTCTGGTTCCATTCTATTGTTTTTTTTTTTTTTTTTTTAGGACGTGGCTTGTTGGATGATCACTCGGGAGAGACAGGTAGCAAGAATCAGGCGTCTCTATCTGAAACCTACTTTGAGACATGATATATCTTTTTTTGAGAATAATAATGTTATTTATCTAGACTGACTACTAGTCTCTAGTCTAATTATCATCTCTTTATTGACCATTGAATAAATAAGGACTCTCTATATTTATAAATATTAATTCATCTTCTAATACAGTAATTTTAACTATACTGGAGACCGATCTTCAGTCTAGATCAACAGCATCACTTTTTTGAGAAGGAAATAAATATAGGAGAAGTCGTTGGGAGGAAGCCCACCAACGGTTGTTTAATATATATACGCATACAATTGAATAAAAAGAGAAAAACTAAGCAATTAATTACGTAATGATGAGATAAGCAGAGTAGAATTCCACTTGTGCCAACCAAAATGCAGGAAAAATTATTCTAATTGTGCCCATCAACTATTATTTAATATATATATACGGATTCCATACTTGTCCTTTTCAAATGCAGTGGATGTTTTGAGGTATATATTATACACATCAACATCTCTGGGATCAACAAATGAATCACGGGCCTCTCCTTGCTGTTCAAAGTCAAAGAATAGCTAACTAAGAGGGGTGAATTTATGGCCAATTTTAAGGAACTAGAGCTGAGTTTTTTATAGTGTCTGGTCTTCAATGAGATGCTGATACTTCACCTGCTAGGGCCGGGTTTCTCATGGAGCCTGGTCTCTAATAAGATGTTGAAATCTCACCTGGAACTAGGGCTGGATTTCTTATAAAGCCCGGTCTCTAAGGTGATGTGTTAGCATCTCATTGGAGATCGGGCTCCATAAGGAACCCGGCCTTGTTTCTATAGCCGGACCAGTAAATTTACTTTTACAAACTTTTTCAAAGTCTCAGAAGTATTTTGCACAAATTAATCAAGTAACCATAAGTAGTGATGGCAATGGGACGGGGAATATCCAAACACGCCGGAGAACCGGCCCGAATGGATCGGAGCGGCAATATCCTTAATTTAATCGGGGATGGGGCGGGGATCGGGACGAGGATGAAAGTTCACCCCTAAAGTGGGAAAGGGATAGAGATTGCCGTCTCCGACCCCATCCTAGCCCTACCCCCGGGGGTTTAAACTCTTAATTATTTTTATTTTTAGTTTATCAAGTCCAACAACTGTGAGGCCGTTTGGTTAAATTTATAAAATCAAATTATAAAGGGAATTTATAATTAGTGAAAATGAGTGGTGGAAATTTAATTGAAGTTTGAAATGTATTATGATTTTTGAGTAGTTATCAAATTAATAGTCAAATCATGGGAGGTGAATTTATAAATAGGAAAAATAAATTGTACCAAACAAGTCCTGCGTTCTAAAGGCATTTTTATTTTAAACTGTTGTAGTTTCATGTTTGGATAGTTTGAATGTTTTAATCATGATGTTGAGTGTTTTTAGTTTTATTTTTAGATTGGATGTTTGAGTGGTTTTAATTTAATTATAATTATCCAGATTGAATGATTTTTCTTTTCTTTTTTATTTTTATTTTTTAAATATACGTGTAACTGTAGTAGTTAATCCGATCTTATTTGACTTGTAAAATACATAATTTGCCTTTCATTTGAATTTATAAAAAAAGCTATCGGTCAAAATAGAGATTAAATGGGGATGAACGACATCCCCAACCCAACCGTCACCGTCCATGTCCCATCCCTGACCCAAAATAAAAGGGGATGGAGAGATCGGAGGATGGGGATTTTACAGTGGAGGGATGGGGATAGGGGTCACGACCCGTATCTGACCCATTGTCATTGCTAACCAACCACAAGATACTTTATACCAAGAACACCACTATAAGAGCCAGTCATGTTATTTGGATATATTGGTGGACAAAAACTATGGCAAAAGACAGTTTAAGTTATCTTATTAATCCTACACAATTCAACGGGATTCAAAGTCATTTTAAGGGTAATAAAATAATTTGGACCCCTTTTTGTTATAGTTTTTGTTCACATATTTGTTCAAATAATTAATTATATAAGAACCACTAAATCTATAGCCTTTGTACAGAATTACTGATCTAAAAACATAACTTGGGAGGCTCAGAACTAGAGGTGATTCACAAGACGCAGAAATGATTAATTCTAAGAGACTGGCTTTAAATGAACTTTTTCTAGCAAAGGAGGAATACTAGAAACAAAGAATGAAGAAGTTTTGGTTGAAGAAGGGGAACGCCAACCTGAAATTCTTCCATGCTGTAGCATCAGATCGCAAAAGAAGAAATCATATCCAAAAGAACCAGGATGATCAAGCGAACTGGCATGATGATAGAGACAAATGAGTTCTGATAGAAACATGAGTTCTGTGGTTAAGGATTATTTTGATTGTGCCAAAACTTAAGTCACAGCTGTGGAAAATGATATGCTTCTTGCACGGTTTTCTCCTGATGACTTTAAACAAGCTATTTCTCTTATGCATGCGGACAAATCACTGGGGCAGGCTGGTTTGAATGCAGTGTTTTATCTTAGAGATAATATTGTTGACTCTTGCATCTCTTGGCTATGTTGTAAAAAATTTCTTGATTGTCTTAATGAAACTATTATTTCTATCATTCCTAAATGTGAAGCTCCCAGATCTATGAAGGATTTTCACCGGATATCGATATGCAATGTGCTTTATAAAATTATAGCAATGGTGCTAACTAATAGACTCAAATTTGTGTTACCTTCTACTATTTCTAGATTTCAGTCTACATTTGTCCCCGTTTGAGCAATAAAAGGTAACATTTTGGTGGTGGTCACATGACGATAATAAATATCTTACTCCACTAAATTTAAAAGAATTGGTGGAAGTGGAGAGTAAGGTGGTCGAACCCACATATAACGCTGGATAATTCAAAGAATTTCGCATCAACTAGTAATAAGAGGGGTTTTTATGAGATTGAACAAAAACTAATAAAAATCACAGAAGAAAACAAATAACAAATATTCACAGATACATAAATGTTAATTCCAGTTTTCGGTCAGTTGTGCTTTCACATAAAAGATAATAATCAATAGTGACGTTGCTTCGGATTTCTTGCAAAACTATTAACTCTACATAACATTATTAAGCTCTACTACTCAGACTTTTCCCTAGGTGTATTTAATTAAAACAAGCCCTTCAATTAGACCTAACCATTTGGACAACCCAGAATAAGCTCTCTAGATTTAGAACAATAATTGAGTGAAGAATTAGGAAAATAAGTTAATCTAAGCAGTAAATTTACAAGCTTGATATGTTTAACTAAAGTTGTGTTGTCCCTAATGTTTAGAAATTATTAGTTGATGCTTGAGAACTAGGAGAAACAACAAAGGATTGAAACCCTGAATTCTAGTAAAAGAAAATCAATTGTTCAAAATAATATGCCTAGACTAGATGAAACAATCAATATTCATAAACATTAAAAATAGAATAATATCAGCAATTTCACAAACGAGTAAGAAACAATATTACTAAAATCGATTAATTAAAGAAGAAGAAGCAGCAAAAACATCCCTTTGAAACCGAAGGAAGAGTAAGATTAGCCTTTTGTGCTCACTTGGGAAAGTCTTCCTCCAAACTTGTCTTTTCTATAAAGTAAAGAATTGTATGAAATAATGAATTCTTTAAGACATGACCCCTTTATATAAGGTTCAAAAACCCTAAAAGAAAGAGAAAAAACCGTTTAGGAAAAGCTACCATAAAAAGAACACTGGAAAAAACAAGGAAACTAAGAAATTCCGCGCTTTGGAGGGGGTGCGGCCGCACTGAGCATTCAATCGGAATCTTCACACTGCAATGCGGCCATATCAATAACACACTGCATCTTTTGGCTGGTTCCTTCACACTGGTACGAACACACCTGTGAGCGGGGTGGCCACACTGAATCTTCTCTTTTTTTTCGCTTCTTTTTCGGCCCTTAAAGCCTTACATCTTAGCCTCCAAACTCCAAAATTCTTGCAAATGAAAGGATTAAACAGTTGACAACTAATATGGAGCATGTGAATGAAGGATTAAACAATTGACAATTGGAGCTGTAAGGTTGAATGAAGTCTTGAATTATAGAAGACTTTTAGGTGATATATCTAGACTAGAATATGAAGGAAAAAGCAAAGCTGTCCAGCAGACAGTCTTTGTTAAGATATCAGGGAAAAACTTTCAAAAAGAACCTATAAAACAAACACAGAATTCTGGATCTACACAGGATACGTCTGGATCCTCTTCGAGCAGAACTGTCCAAAAGAACAGTCTACCTAAGCAACAATAGCAAAATACCAGATACCAGCCTATTACATCTGTCAGACCAGTTCAGGACTCCAATATATAAGGTAAGGCCAGACCGGTAAATTGTAACTTTTATGATGAATTTGGTCATAATGTTTTTATTTGTCAAGAACACATAAGACTGATCAATACATACAAAGTTAAAATACCTGAGGCAAAAAGTAAGGGGAAAAAAAGCTTTAGGTGAAAAGGGTGAGCACAAAAGCTATGTTGTTAAAATTTTTTAAAGTACTTTAATGTCTAACACTTGATATTTTGATAGTGGATGTTCTAGACATATGACAAGTGACGTAGAGCTACTGTCCAATCTCTAGAAAGGTGAAACAGGTATAGTTACATTTAGAGATGGACTATAAGGTTATATTGAGGGATCTGAAAACATCTGTATTGGAGGTTTACCCACTTTAAAGATTTATTATTTGTTTCTGATTTAAAGGTTAATCTTTTGAGTTACGTGATGATAATCTTAGAGTGGGCTTTTCTAAAACTGATTGTAAAGTTTTTGGACTTAATACTGAATCAAACTTGCTTGGAAAAACTTTATTCAAAAGTGTTATGTCTAGTGATACGTGCTATACATTGAATCACATACTTACTTACAAAATTGTCAGTGCTAACCCTATAGAACTCTAGCACAAAAGATTAGATCACATAAACGAACCACTGTCCTTCCCAACTGCCTCTAGCCTCTGGCAACGGCTAGAGGCAGTTGGGAAGGACAGTAGTTCGTTTATCCTCTTCTAGACATCTTCTTTCTCTAATCTTCCAGGGTAAATTCTAACCCTAATTCTTAAATTGATTTTGCCCTAAGTTATGCTTGAATATAAGGTGGAATTATTTTTATTTTCAAGAGAAAAATTGATTTTGCCGCAGCCCCTAAGTTATTATGTTTCTATTATTCTATAATACATTGAGGGTACTTAGTAGTTAAGTGTTGGAAGTTAGACGTATCACTACTGTAGGTTAGTTTGAGACATTGAGCGTTGCTATCACTACTAGAAAACAGGGTATCACCGACCGAATTTTTCCGATAGATGACCATCCATCGGAAATTTTTAACGGAAATCAAGTGTCGCCAGAAATTTCTGACGGAATTAGAGTCTGTTGGAAATTTCCGACGGAATGTGATTTCTGATGGCATCCACTTGGCCGTCGGAAATGTCCAACGACATTTTGTGTCCGTTGGAAATTTCCGACGGCCCTACTTTCGTCAGAAATTTTTGACGGCGACCAAAAGGCCGTCGGAAATTTCCGACAGTCTCGTGAATTCCGTCGGAAAATGGAAAGTACATTTCCATCGGAAATATCCTTAAAAATATACTTTAATTCCCTTTTATAAAATGTTGAAAGTTTTCTTTTTTTATTAACACTAAATACTGTGAATTAAAACTTTTTTTTCCCGATAAGTTTGAAATACGTTTTATTTTTTGATTATGATAATAATTCATCAAATTACTTTATTAATACGTTTTAATATGCACAATGCTCTATAATAAATATACATTAAATTTTAAGCTGAAGAAAATATAGGAGATATATTAACTTTTTTTGTAAACTAGAAGTTAACTGATATATATAGCAAGTTAAATTTTGTTCTAAATTTAAAAACATGCTAAAAATTAAAAGTGTTATTAAATAATCAACAACCATTAGATATGAAATAGAAAATGATTTATATTTTGTATCCGTAATTAAAAGTACAAACTAAAGTTTTAAAAAGAAAAAAGAAAATCAATAGAAAACACCTCCACGAAGAACACTAGTTGGCATGGAACATAAATAAACTTCAAAAATAGAATCTAAATATGCATAACAATCATTGTAGTTGTGAAATTCAGAAGGTATTGAGTAGTTAAATGTCGTACCTCAACTATTGCCGGACATATGTGCGGTATGTAAACACATATATATAATAATTTCCTTCTGCTACGTTCGCATATATGACCACGTACACTTTTCTTATGAAAATGTCAATTCCTTGCACTCTTATAATGCTCCGCAGTTCATTTGTTTAACCCAATGAAAAAATATAAAACAAAAAACTTTAATCTTTTCCCAATTATTTTGTGGTTATTGTTTAAATCACATTCTTGCTAATAGAATCAATGAATTTTAGTAAATCTTCTTTTTATTATTTTTAGTTTTAATTAACAATGAATATATAATGTAGAAAACTAGGGGCAAAACATTATATTAATGACATACTCAAATAATTAAATTTAGAGTATAAATGACATATTTAATATAAAACAAAAATTTTAATCATCGATGGAGATTTTTATTTGGTGTTATATGGTGGTTAAGGTTTAAAATAATTGTTGTAAATAAAATTCTTTATTAATTATTAGGTTTTTAAAACAAAAAATTCACGTTAATCAAATTTTATTTTAACAGAACAAAAAAAATTAACAAACCGATTTTTTAATTAACAATAAATATATATTACAGTCTAGAAAAGAAGTGTAAAAAATTTTATATTAATTAACACAGACAAATAAATTTAAAGTATAAAGGACGTATATGAAATAATATAACAAAAGTTTAATTAATAAAAAGCCTCAATGTTTGAAAAGGAAAATGCGATATTGTTTCACTGGACTTCTTTTCTTATTGTTTCGCTGACGAGTTCGCTAGCCATGTTACCACTATGAGTTCAAAGATGAGGTATACTCATACTACAAGTAAATCCGCCGTAAGGCTACGGTGCCTAGACTTGTCTGAAACGTGCCATATGGAGGATGAGCTGTACCGACTCAGCACAACTGTGGCCTGGCTTGGGGCCAAGATGAACGGTGGTGAAGGGGATGATGACGCAGCCAGAACATAGGTTTGTTATTAGTATTTAATTTTGTGGCTGGTCTCAGACACTAGATGGTTAAGTGACTGACTCACATGTGTAATACCTGGTAGATGGTGGTTTGTTTGTAATTTTAGGCTATGCTTATGTCCAGACTCCCTTTTGAGTGTTTTTTGCGCTTGCCTCAGCAGCCTTTGTGCCGGCCACATACATATATATAGACATATATATGTGTATATATAGACATCTAAGCTTCACTCTCCACATGATTTGTAGGGTTGAACTTATGTGTTGTACTGAGCTTCACCCTTTAGGTTCGGCAACGGAGTTCTCGAAAAATAAAAATAAAAAAATAAAATTCTAACTATGTTGGGCTCCAGTGAGCTATTCAATTGGTTAGTTGCTTGCTCCCCTTCATCCGGTTATATTGTGCGCATTGGTTTTAAAAGCCGGCTAAATTACGTAACCCGTAACCTACGTCTAGCGGGAGAAAATTTTTTTGTTGAGCCATGGCCAAAGAGGAACGTTGAAGAAAACAATTGGGTGCGTTTAAGGTGGAAAGTAATATGCCTTCGGAGTTTGCCGAGCGGGGCTCCAAAATAGGATGTTTTACAACTATGAACAATATACGCCCGGGCTGAGAGTATAATCACAATGATTATGAGTGTACCCAAATAATTTAGTACGGTTAATAGAAATTGTGTCTACTGTTGAGTCTATACTACAAAGGAAAATTGACGAAATACATCCAAGGGACAAGTCCTCGTTATGCTATAAATTAATTGTGAAACTTAACGAGCACCCATTACGCTAAATTACTTGGGAACCGCCTGAACTTGAGAACTTTTAATACCAACGAAACTTCACCATCCGACTCAGTTTTCTGGCATAAGAAGCAAACTTAACAGAAAGTTTCAATGCTATCTAGACGTACATAATACTAATGTCATTACCAGTTTTGTTTTCCTACCTATTTTCACTTGCTAAATCAGGTAAACATATCTCAACCATTCATCTTATCATTCAATCTAAACCCTTTATTTAATTATTATATGTTCTTAATTTATATTTTTCTTTATTTAGATATTTGTTTAGTTTAATTAATTAAAATCTGCCGTTCATTCTACTCGAGATTATCTCTTTCTCCTTCCTGATTTATCTTTCATTCATCGAGATTATCTTTTTCAAAAAGGATGTATATCCTTTGATCTCGATTTTCTTCTTCCTCAATTTCATGTTGAAATCTCGGCCAGTTTGAATCTCAATCTTCATTCTTCCTCCCATATAATTCAAATCGCTACTTACTGTTTTTTTAAAACCTAATTTTTTTAGTTAGGAATTATGATCAAATTGAATATGTAATGGCAAATTATATTTTATCAAGAGATATGCTGACCCAAAAAAAAAACAATCTATTACGTCCAAGCAAATAAAAAAAAGTCAATGTGTTCCGTCATTTGTTTTAAAAGTTAAAATATTTATTGAAGTATTATGGTCTATATTGATTTTTTTCGTGGGAAAATTCTCCTATATTAATTCATGTTTTTAGATTTCCAACATCACGTCTTATTATTATTTTTATTTATGCTAGAGATTTGTCTATAGTTGATCACGTTATGTATTCAAATTATCATATATATATATATATATATATATTATTTTCTTATTCGATAGATCCTATATTTGATGGTCATTATGAAATTTTGATCTATTTTGTTTTTCAAACATGTATAGTTTTCAAAAGACTATTTCTAAAAAGAGATTTCTTCATTATTTACTGATGCAGGCCATCTGTGATTAATGAACTTTCAAATTAGTTTAGTTTCTTTATTAAAGGTTGATGATTTTGATAACATGAAAAGGAAAAAAAAGGAAAAAAAGTGGGTTTTTAATGCAATAACCCTGAATTGCTAAATTTTTGCATTTTCCTTTTTTTTTTTTTCCAAAACTCCTACTTTCCAGTTTTTTTCACACGTCACACGTGAAATGCACCGCACTTTTTTAAATTTGCATATTATCAACCTTGTCCTGTAAATATTTGTCTCCTGATGCGTTTATTTATTTATAAACATCATTAATTAGTAGCCAACGTCCTGTGAATTTTTGCTCAACAAAGTGGCTTCAACGGGTAAAAAACTTATCCTGGGATTTCAGGGTGGGGGGGGGGGGGGGGGGGGGGGGGGGGGGGGGGGGGGGGGGGGGGGGGGGGGGGGGGGGGGGGGGGGGGGGGGGGGGGGGGGGGGGG
>CAVNYN010252451.1:65056-113332 GCA_963692815.1 Nyctanthes arbor-tristis
GCCCCCCCCCCCCCCCCCCAAAAAAAAATAAAAAAAATATAGATTACTTAATTACAAAATTCAACTAGAACAGGTTTGCCTCTAGTTTGCATGCTAAAACGGTGAATAAAATCATCTTTGCAAATCAATTTAAAAAATTCCCTAGTTCCCTTCAAGAAAAGAAGAAATCCGGTAATCTTTATGAAATGTAGAAGTTTATATTGGAATGACATACGTTTGCATTAACGAAAATTAAATTAACGTTACCATCTAAACTGCATCCTAAATGACAAAAAGCATCTGACAGCAACTATTTAACTTTTGACAAAATCCCACATCAGTCTCCAACGTAATACCTGACTCCGGTAATCTTTATGAAATGTAGAAGTTTATATTGGAATGACATACGTTTGCATTAACGAAAATTAAATTAACGTTACCATCTAAACTGCATCCTAAATGACAAAAAGCATCTGACAGCAACTATTTAACTTTTGACAAAATCCCACATCAGTCTCCAACGTAATACCTGACTCCGGTAATCTTTATGAAATGTAGAAGTTTATATTGGAATGACATACGTTTGCATTAACGAAAATTAAATTAACGTTACCATCTAAACTGCATCCTAAATGACAAAAAGCATCTGACAGCAACTATTTAACTTTTGACAAAATCCCACATCAGTCTCCAACGTAATACCTGACTCCGGTAATCTTTATGAAATGTAGAAGTTTATATTGGAATGACATACGTTTGCATTAACGAAAATTAAATTAACGTTACCATCTAAACTGCATCCTAAATGACAAAAAGCATCTGACAGCAACTATTTAACTTTTGACAAAATCCCACATCAGTCTCCAACGTAATACCTGACTCCGGTAATCTTTATGAAATGTAGAAGTTTATATTGGAATGACATACGTTTGCATTAACGAAAATTAAATTAACGTTACCATCTAAACTGCATCCTAAATGACAAAAAGCATCTGACAGCAACTATTTAACTTTTGACAAAATCCCACATCAGTCTCCAACGTAATACCTGACCAAGTTATCAGGTATTACGTTGTCAGGTATTACGTTGGAGACAGATGTGGGGATTGCATCGGTTTCTACTTATCAACCAATGCTTATTTTCTTTTTTATTTATTTACTTATTTTTAAAAATTGGCTTTAGGCGTCTGTTTTTGTAAAATAACCGACGCCTATAGTTACTTTTAGGCATCGCTCAACAATCGATGTGAACAATTCGCGTCGCTGCTAATAGCATCGTCACCACAACCGACACGTATTCTTCATTACAACCGATACCTATTATGTTTTTCCGTAGTAGTGATTGACTGCATTGAATTGAAAATTTAAATGGATTGGATTGGATTGAAAAATTTTCAAACAGCTCTAAATGGTTTTGATTGAAAATTTATTGTAAACCACCCAAGTCAAACCGTAAACACCTCTACAATTAATTAACATAAGCTTCACGACAATAGAAAAGAATAAAAAACACCACTTATAATTACATTATATATACTTGTAATTTGAAATTCGATTAATTTGTATTATTTGATAATAATTAAATTAAACTTCATAGTAAATAATAAAAATGGAGCAATTTTAGAGAGACATAAAAAAAAGACATTAAAGAGTGATATTCTTATGTGACACATATTCATTTGATGATGATTACATGGCTATTTTTTCATCATCCAATACAAGTGTGCCACATAAAAATGTCACTCATTAATGTCCCTTTTTCATGTCTCCCTAGAATTTTTGACAAATATGTGGTGCAAGAAATAAAATTGTAGTGGTAATATAATTGTTGAAAAAAAGAAAGAAAGAAAGAAAGAGAGAAAGAAAAGGAAAGAAAAGATAAGGAAATTATACATTATACTATGTATGAGAAATTGTTAACTTGACCTTATATTGTTCACTTATGTTCATATTTGATTGCGATAGTTCAATTCGACAATCAATCATATTTGTATCTTTTGCAACGTGAAACAAACTAAATGTTAAGAAGATGTTCAACCATTTTTTTTTTAATAATATAGAGCAACCTTCGCTCATTTGATATAACCGTCAATTGTCAAGTCATTTAAGTACAATGAAAGTTGGGGGCGTATATATTTTTTAAAATACAATTACAAATCTACATCATAGCATAGATATTTATCATACGAAAAACGTATCGCTAAGAAAATCAATAATACAAACTCACCACATAGAGTTGGGGGTGTATTTACCCAAGAAAAATCCCAACATTTTTATTCAACATGTTACAGGCTTCCCTTCTAACATGTTGAACTCAGTAGGTAGGGTTCTTTACATAAAAACCATATTTTTTTATACTATTTTGAAAAATTCCTCTTAATTCAAAGTAATTGTAAAAATGTCATTTTCTATTGTAAAACTACCCTCATCGAATATTAATAAAAATTCAATTCTTTATTAATTTTTCTTAATTATTAATTTATTATAAATTATAATTATAATAATGATTAAAAATAGTAATTATTTTCAATAAAAAAAAGTAATCAGTACTACTGTGACCGACGTCACTGCTTCGACCATCGGCCACCCGCGGCCGCTGCTACCGCCAAAACCACGTAGTCAAAAATAAGATTAATAATAACTAACAATAAAAATAAGATAAAAGGAAAAATAATGTTACGAATACCGATGAAAATTTCATTTTAACAATATTATTCACTAGAAAGAATACATGTTCATAGTCAAAGTAACAAACAAACTGGGAAATGGTAACAAAAATGTGCCCAAAAAAAAAAAAACAAAATGTTAACATTACCAGTAAAAGGGTAACACAAAAAAAAAAAATCGAAAGAAAAATAGGAACAGAAAAAAGAAATTGGTAACACAATAGGAATAGTAAAAAAAAAATCAGGAAAAATGTTTACAACTTTGGTAGATGGTAAAAAAAAAAAACAAAAAAATTAAAAAAAAAGCGGAAAAAATTGATATTCATAAAACCCACTTATAAAGTAGTAATAATTTAGTTTTATTATGAAAAAATAAAAATAAATAAAAGGGGGTATATTTACAATGTATATGGGTGTAATTACAATTAGTTTTGTTTAAGGGGATAAAATTAAATGTACCATCCAAAAGGGTTTAAACTTCTAATTATCTTAAAGGATTAAAAATAGATAAATATAGATAGTGCGCTAGACATTGTCCACGTTTTCTCTTACTACATAGGGTTTTTTGTATAATAATACGGTCATATATTTTTTGCAATCCACAAGCCATTGAAGATGCTCTAAGGTGAGTATATGGTGTAGAACAACCATTTTCTCTCTAATTTTCATCCCGGCATACACTCCAATTCCCATATGATTGCTCTTCTAGTTTTCCAAAAAAAAAAAAAAATTGAGGATCAAATTGAATTTTTTAAAAGAGATAAATTATTTTTGTTGGTAGATACTTCATTCTACTTGTCAAAAAAAAAAAAAAATCGAGGATTAAATTGAAATAGGTTTAAAAGTTTTTGAACATTATCTAAAACTAATTCAACAAGTTTCATTAAAAAAAAATATGGTGTCAAAATACAAAAAAAAAGTTGATATTTCACGTTTAATTTGTTGAATTATTCATGCGAGTATGTTTACTATTAATTTTTAATGGTTAATTCGTACTAAAATTCATGTCGACGGCTTCAATATAAGACACAATTTGACAGAAGCTATTTTATCAATCCCCTCAAAAAAAGGGGGGGGGAAGAAAAACAATCTAACATAAGTTGGAGAGAAAAAAAAAAAAAAAAAAAACCTAAACAAGTTAGAGGGCTTATGGGAAACAAATCCAAAACTTTCCATAGACTGTGTCCTTATTTAGTTTGGATTTGCAGCGCGCTTCCTATACTATATACATAAGCATGTTACAAAGAATTTATTTATTGGTAATTTTACCTTCTCTTTTCCGATACATTGTTTTCGCTTCTTCCTAAAGAAAAGCAAAGACCCTTACAGAAAACAAATATGGATGAAAAATGGATTAAAGCTCGCGTTCTCGGTTCCGGTTCCTATGGCACAGTCTCTCTGGCAGCTAAGATTGACGTCTCGACCGCTTCAGCTTCCCTCGCCGCCGTCAAGTCCACCCCCTACCCGTCTCCCACTTCTCTGAAATACGAGGGAATCATTCCACACCAGTTGAGAGGCTTCCCGCATATCATCCAGTGTGCTTTGGAGAAGACGTAAGCATTGAAAAAAAAGACTAGTTTACAATCTGCTTCTTGAATACGCTCCTCATGGGACCCTACTTGATCTCATCAGTTTCTACTCCGGCAACATGCCGGAATATCTGGTCACGCGTTACTGTTACATGCTGTTGAAGGGACTCTGTCACGTTCATGAACAGGGTTTCGTTCATTGTGACATGAAACCCGAAAACGAGATTGTTTTCCCGAGTGAAGATGGCGTGGCATACAATCTCAAGATTGCAGATTTCGGGTTGGTCACGGGAAGTGTGTCACAGGAGGATAAAATCCCGACATTTAAAAACAGAGGAACGATGGTTTACTCGTCGCCCGAATCAGTTTCTTGGGGCATCCGTGAACAGAGTACTGATATTTGGTCTCTTGGTTGCATAGTTGCGGAGATGTTCGCTGGGAAAACCATCTGGAGTCTTGATCACGAGACGACGTATGATTTGATTCTTGAAATAGCGTTTAAAGATCCCAACATCCCAGAAAATATTTCGCAGATGGCTAAGGATTTCTTGAAGATTTGCTTGGAGAAGGAGGAGCAGAATAGATGGACAGCCAGCATGCTACTGAATCATCCATTCATCGTTGCGAATTTGGCGCCTATCTTCGACAATGGACAGTTGCGCTCCACGACTGTCATGACTAATCCTTTTGGTTCTGCCGGTGCTCCATGGGTTTCGACGCTTGGTTTGTTCTCCACTCCGATCAAGGTTGAAGAACATGCAACTGAACATCCATTTGTTGTCAAGAACTTGAGTTGTTAGTAGTTGGAATTACTATACTTGGTTTTATAAAACCAGTCTTGATCGGTTAATTTCTTTTCCCAAGTCTATTCTTTCTGGATATATTGTATTATAGAGATATATATAACACGTATGTTCTTTGATTTTTGTTAGTTTTAATGGAACAACATTTGGGAAACAAATTTTCTGTTTTTATACTGAACTTTGTTAGTTTTTGTTGTTATTTCTTTCAAGTTGTTTATCACTGATGTAATGATATACAATTCAATTTGTAGGACGTATAGAAATGTGTTTGATAAGAGTATAAGATGGATGATCTATATCTACACTATATCTGAAAGAGAATAAATGGGAGAAATATTTTCTGAACTTCCTTAAGTGCACAGCTGGTAATTTTGAACTTCCACTTTTTGAGTTTCAATTCTCAGAAAGTTGAACGAACTTTTTGAGTCAATAATATGGTAGTAGAGAACACTGAAAATGATAATGAAGGCCGGATGCCGGTGAAGGCCATTTGGTGTTTTTTAAGAGGTGGCTTCCTGTTGTTCGATGATGACTGGGGAGAGACAGGCTGCAAGAGTTAGGACCAAGAGAGCGTCCGACGGGTTTTTCGGCCACACCCTAGGCTCTTGGGGGGGGGGGTTGATTCCCCTACCTTTTTACTAAAACGAAAAAATGAATTCATGGAAGGGGAAGCAGGGCCAAAACCTTCCATTAAGGAAAACACAAATAAGATAAGAAATTTGACTAACAGGAAAGAACACAAGTCATACATAACAGACATAATAATAAAAGCAAGTAAAATGCAAAAAGAGGGCAGTTTCTAGTCAAAGTTAATATTCTCTATTTCAAAGCAGTAGTTCTCTAATAGCCCGTAGAATAGAATGCCAGTAAGAAATAGGTTTAGAAGCTTTAAAGGACTTCTCGTGGATATGGCTGATATTATCTCCAAACCACTCTACCAAAAAGGACTATATTTCTCTTAGATAAGGAAGGAAACAGTAAGAATGTTGCAATTGGAGGAAATGTCTGGAAAGATTTGCTGATTAATTAAGATGCTTAATTCATACGCATCCCCAGCTTCTTCCAATTATTAAAAAGTTGCTCATCCCCTTTCCGGTGTTCAATATTAAAAACTTTCCTCCATCAAAATTTAAAGATGAAGTCTATGTAGGGGTCCATAGGAATTTGGCTAGCTACGTTTACCTTCATTTCTTCCCTTCCAAATGAACCATGTAATAACCATGGGAATAATAGCTCTTATATGACCCGGTGTAACATCACTAGAAGAATTCCTCATAGCTGATAGCATGTGAGTGGGTGCCTCTATTACTTTACAGATTTAAATTCCTTGCTTGATTGCTTTCCAGGCTGCATCATATACAGGGGAAGAGCGAGTTGTGGCTGATTTTGACAAGTCCCTCTTGGAGGCTTATAAATCAGGCGTGAAGGAAGGAAGTGCTAGTGGGTTAGCTTCTGGATTTCTTTTGTTCATCTTATTCTGCAGCTAAGGTTTTGCTACCTGGTTTGGTGCCAACATAATTTTTGCCGTGTTACTTGGTTCCAACTTACTTACCATGGTATTTATATGCCGTCTCAGGTCACTAGGACTTGTATCTCCCAGCCTCACTGCATATGCTGCAGGTCGAGCTGCAGCATTCAAGATGTTTGAGGTTTTAAATAGGAAATCAGAAATAGATGTATATGATACCATAGGAAAGATACTAGATGACATTCATGGAGATATAGAATTGAAAGACATCTATTTTAGTTATCCAGCTAGGCCAACTGAAGAAATATTCAAAGGATTCTCTCTGTTGATCCCAAATGGCACAACTACCGCTTTGGTTGGGCATAGTGGAAGTGGAAAACCGACTGTGATTAGTTTGGTAGAGAGATTTTACGATCCACAAGCTGGCAGTTGGCACTTATTATCCTTTGTATGACGCCTCTGATAATATTTAGCCGATATGTTCAATCCAACTTCATGAAGGGAGTGAGTGCAAATGCAAAGGTTTAAATCCAAATTGACAATCAACACATCCTATATCGTTAGTCTCTCTTCATACGAGCCCTTTGTCGCAAAAAAATCTTACACAATTCAGATAATTGAAGTATCAGAAATAGTTGCATATTGAGATTTTCATTCCCTCTCACTAGAACTGATGTTTATAATTGATCAGCTTACATGCATATGTATACTTGGTTACTTTTAAATCTTTTGTGAATTTTGGAATCCAAATCACTGTTATATATTACTAAAATTTCTCTTTAATTTGTATTCAACATGGTGGTAGTTCTATCTATGGTTTAAAGAGAAACCAAAATTAACTTGACGACCAATCAAGAAAATAATTACATGTATATATATAGTAAATGTAATTAACTGCTTAGGATAAATTTGGAGTTGAGCACATCATATAATATATGAAAGATCCCACTACACTACAATATAGAACCTGCACAAAACTTTCTCATTGTATCCTTTCTTGCTTAAGATCATATCATTTGCACGCCTCTCTTTCTCCAGATCACCACTTGAAGTGACTTTCCAAGTAATTTCTTTGCTACTTCCAAGTCTTTTATTTGAAACTCCTAATTGAGCTCCGCTTTTATTTACCTTTAGTGGTAGAAGAAGTATACCCTTTTACGAATGATGATCCATACTTTTATTTCAAACTCTTACGTATATGTACTCTTTAAGTTCTTCGATGTAAGAACTACGAATGATGTCTACACATATATTGCTTTACTTTAAAATCATGTAAAGCCTCAATACCAAGCAAAGTTTGAATTGAGCTATGCTCTATAATTGTAATATTTGCACCTTATCTAGTCTTATACCTACCTTCTTCATCTCTTCAATTTTCTTCTATCTTTCTAAAACCCATTTACAGCTAAGGACATTCGTACCATGAAGCAGCTTGTTTTTAGCTTTTTACCTTAAAAGATTCACCCAGAAGCCTCGAAGATGGGTTCTTTTTACCCCCCCCTCCCCCCCAACACTAGTGTGGTCCAAACGTGGGATTCACATTATTTTAAACTATTTTAAATGTTAGTTAATGACCTGTACGCAATATCATACTCAAGTACGTTGTTTTTAATTTTGTTTCTGGATACTGTAATTAAATTATTTATTTTTCAGTAGATATATTAGTATGTATATCTATGTCCTAATTGAAAAGTGAACTGTTGTTCCTTAATATATGTATATCTAGCAAATACAACTGCGTCCATCTTCCTAAAAAATACCCGCTGTAGTGGGTACATGAACATATTTATTGAAATTCTCAAATACAGGACTATGTAAGTTATAATTAATTTATTCATGAGGCAAATATTTAATGTTTCAATGTATATTCATTAAATTAATTACATTTTCGCTTTGTTTAATGTTTAATTAATACTACCTCCCTCCAACCCCCACAAAGATGCACTCATTCCCATTTCCATAAGAACTCAGAAAAGTGTAACTAATAGTGTTTAAAAAATAAAATTAAAGTGCATTTTCCTGATATACATTTACATTTATTAAACATTTCACTTTAAATAATTCTATTTTGTTGATAATAATACACATTAAATAAGAGTATATAAGAAAACTAATTTTTAAACTAAAATTTTAAAAGGAAAGTATCATATATTTTGTGACGGATATAATAGTATATAATATATCATTATTATTACTATATTTTCACTCGTGCATTGTAGGGGAAGGCCACTTAATGTTATGTGATAATAAAATTATTATAAATTTTCAATACATTAACTAAACCCGATAATCATGATATGTCAAACTTTCCATGTCAAAATTTTTGGTTGGGACCTATATTTTATGTATGAATTTTTTGATAATTATATGTCAAACTATTCGTGCCAACCCAACATTTTGTACATTAAAAGAATTGTCTAAAAATATTAACAATATACCTGTAATAAAAAAATGCATATGATAAAGTAAATTTCACATATAATCTGCAACTTTTACACTTTGTAGCAATTAAGTCTCTTATTCTATTTTTTCCAATCGCATAGAACCAATAGTTCATAAATTCTCACATGAGATTTCTATGTACCATTTTTGTCCAAAAACATCACTAAATCTCATTAGAATAATCTTTAAACCCCCACAAAAAAAAATAAAAATAAAAATTAAGAACGATATCCATACCTACTATTTAAGTAATAGTAACAAATAAAATAAAATTTAAAAATAATTAAAAATGAAAAATTAAAATAATTTATTCACCACCTTGCACCAATCTAACTACCCGTGCCACCCCCGAAATACAGAATAGAGTTGGAGAATTACTCCAATTTTGCCATTCTAGTAGAAAAGAGAAGTTCCTAATCTCCCCCCACCAACACCCCCACCCCCACCCCCCACAAAAAATATTTAAAAAAAAAATTCATGAAGAGTCAACTATTCAATTGAATCACTCGATCAAGGTAGGGAAATTTTATAGCATTTTTATGTAACAAGTTATGTACTCTATACTCAATCAAAAATTTAATTCTTTTACATTAATAATTTTGAACTAATTAAAATCTACATCTAAAGCCTCGTTGACAAATAAGAAAAAAGATCCAAAATAAAGTATTAATTAATTTTGCTAACAAAATTATCAGTAAAATGAAAAAGAAAAAAGACTAATAACTAATATAGTAAAAACTAATAATAACAAATTCGCTAAGTATTGGAGAGGTTTGTAATTGTACGATTCAGTATGAGTTTGGTGCTGTTCGTCGACGTGTGTAGAATACAAAAGAAAAATAGTCCGATCAATTAGAAACATAATGAAAAGCACTTCCCCCAAGTGAGAGGGAATGAAAATCCCAATATTCAACTATTTCTACTGTAGTAAGATGATTTTATTGACAAGGACTCATATCGCGAAAGACGGCAAACGATGCATAAAAGCCATCTTGAATGTTTATCAGATTGTCATGTTTCCCTTTCTGCACTATAACACCGTTTTTAACCACAGTAATAAGGTCTGCTCCTTTAATTGGTGACAACCTATGTGCTACTGTCACCGTCGTCCTATCGACCATTACTCGATCAAGCGCATCTTGAACGACCCTCTCAGATTCGGCATCTAGTTGAACCCTTCGTTCTCCCACTATGGGGTCGTACTCCAACAATGTCATGCCAATTTTATTAAATTGAACAACTCTACAAAGGAAGAAATTGTTTCATAGAATAGAATACTTATATAGGCAACTAATGATATGATTCCAAGAACCACAAATATTAGGGCCCAACTAATGATATGATTCCAAGAACCACAAACATTAGGGCCCAAAATTTCGAATCTTTTCATAATTTATGGGTTGTCTCAAAGTATGATTTGATTAGACTGGAAAGTAGCATGCCAAAAGTTGACACTATTGCACCACATACGGCAGCCAATATAGCTTCAGCTATCAGAACTGGTACCTCAGGTTTATTAAGATAGGCAAGGCAGCTGATCAGGGACATTTCGAGGTTTCTTCCAATTTTTTCGTAGAATTCATATATCTTCTTTTGCCAATTTAGTTTCCACGATATTAAATAACGGCGAGTGGTATTCTCAGCTCCAGATGACTCCTGACTGATAGAATGCAGTGATGTCAATGCCATAAGATCCTCAGATTTGTCTTTGCCATTAATATTTCGATCTGAGTTTTCTTATGAGCTGAGAATATGATCCTGGAGTAGTTCAAAATGCGTGCCTACACCATTCCAAAGCTAGAGTATTATGGTTTTCTTTTCCCGAAGGCAGAAAAATGTAGCATATAAATTCTATATAGATTAAGTGAAACATAATCGTATCAACATCCCAAACTGTGCTCAAAGGATGTGCAACAATAACTGATGTTCTGTTGACCATAATCCTATTCAAAGCCTCCTGAACAATTTGCTCAGATTTTGAGTCTAGAGCATTTGTTGCCTCGTTTAGAAGCAAAATTCTTGGATCTTTTAAGACTACTCTGGCTATGGCAACTCTTTGCTTCTGACCACCAGAAAGCTGCACTCCACGTTCGCCAACCATTTTGTCAAGTCCCTACACATAATACAGCACAAAGAGCAGAAGTAAAGATGATGAAGTCTAGTAACTAGAAATTAAATTAAAGGACGTAACTGGGGAAACTTATCTATGAACTAATTGGCACCATTTGCTAACTCAGCTGCAGCACTAATCTCTTCAAGGGTCACCCATCCTTGCCGTACGCAATGTTGTCTTTGATGCTTGTTGTGAAAAGTACAGGCACTTGGCTAACAAGGCTTATTTTTTACCTAATCCACTTATGTCACCCTCCAATTTTAACAGTAGTAGAAGCATTTAAACACGTATCTTGATTCAAAGTCGAGGGCGAGACTTTGCAAATACAATTCGAAAGTACTGAGGCGCTTTCGCTACACACTCTGATAATTAAACATATTGTGGGCTACCCACAACAAAACCTCGGCTAAGTACCAAAGTCTCGATCACATACATGTATATCCTCCATCTTGGGACGATCCGGCCACATAGCTTCTTAATTTAATAGCTACAGGATTGTAGAAAAGATAGGGGGTGAGTACAGAGTACTCAGTGAATAACCAAATATCTTGATTCACCTTTCATATAAGAAAACGCATTTTCCGGAAAGCCATGTATGTCACAAAGCCTTTGGATACACAAAGCCATTGAATTCACAAAAAGGCCCTATCACTAGTTAAACTACTACCCGTGGTGAGCACATTATTGGCTAAGATCACACAGCAAGGCTACAAAGATTAACACATAGCCAAAATGACCAAGACCACATAGTAAGGTCATGTTTCACAAAGCAATTCAAAACGAGTGGAGCATTAACTAGCGATACAAATGCAATAAATCAATCTTTCTTTCAATAACAGTGCATAAAGTTCATATTCAATTATGAAAGCTTAACGTATGATTGAAAGAGAATCAAAATATCGGTTACTCACCTCAACAATTGTAGACGGAAAAGTGCCTTCAAAATCTTAGTATTTCTCACTTCAAAGTCATTCTTTAGGTTGTACCCTTTTTATATATGATAATGAGCCTTTTTCAAGGACAAAACTAGGGTTTTGATAGGTTTTGAGGGTAGTTTTCCCCCCTATGTCATTTATGGACGAATTTGGCTAGATTTTTAGGTTAGCGATGGGAGGTTGGGTGTTGAGGAAACCTTTAGGACTCATTAGCCCTATTTATAATAGTTAAGATTAAATTGTTTTTAATAAAATTTGAGTTTTGCCAATCACATCTCGACATGTGGCGCGACAAATACCATACATTTGGCTTCAAACTGATCGAGAAGTCCTTACACTTTGTCTCACCTTTCAATTAAGCCACTGACCTTCGATTTATGTCAATTAAGTCATTACACTTTAGTTTATGTCAATTAGGAACCAAATTCTTTCTTTAGTGTCAATTGAGTAACAATCTTTTAATTTCCTAATGTAATTCAAGAAATCTTGCAATGATATTCAAGTTATTATTCCAAAACAACAATTATGTTGCTTACTTAATTTGTAGAAATTTTCGAGATTTTACAACTTAAGCTAGAATTCTTTGAGATTAATTCCATCTAATAGAACTTCACCAGCTTGTGCATCGTAAAATCTCTCTATCAAACTAATCACAGTTGATTTCCAGCTTCCACTCTGCCGAACCTAGGCAGCTATTGTGCCATTCTGGATAAACACAAAGAATCTTTCAAATATTTCTTCTTTTGGCCTAGCCGGATAATAAACTAGACATCTCTCAATTCGATATCTTTATGAATGTCGTCATGTATCTTTCCTCTAGTATCATATGCATCTACCTCTTGTTTCCTGTTTATAATCTTAAACATCTTGAAAGCCGCAGCTTGTCTAGCAGCAAATTCAGTCATGCAGGAAGATGCATGTCCTAGTGACTTGATATGGCATACAACAAAAACCAGATGCAACTATAGATTAGACTTTCTTGCTACACGACGCTCTTCCGATGAAATGGAAAGCTCGACTTATGTGGAATCGGTTAAGACAACGAAAATTTATAACTGAAAGCCCTGACGAACATAACAAATCATGTTACTAAACCACTGGCCCACCCTTGCTGCACTTCTGATCTGTAAGCATCCAAAAAGAACTTGTAAAATCACATAAAGCTCGCTTTTGCTAGTATATGAGGCAACCTGGATGGTAATCAAGATAGGAAATCAACTGTATAAAGTAATAGTTAGGAGCTAAACTCAGAAGTTAAGTTCTAGGCTTGTGGCAATGACATATATACCGTTATGATGGAGGCAACTGTCTGTTCAACCACAGTTGTTGGTTTTGTATAACGACTCGCTCTACTTTGACATGATATTATCCACTTTGGGCCAAGCCCGTACGATTTTACTTTTGGACTTTCACCAAAAAGGCCTCACATCAGATGGAGTAGGTCTTTTAACTCATAAACTAGTCTCACTTTCTCTACCTAAGCGATGTGAGATTGAGGCTTTCACAATCACTCTACCTAAGGGGGCCCAACGTCCTCGTTGGACACACTTCTGGTTGTGCTCTTATCTGATACCATTTGTAACGACTCGCTCCATTTTGACATGATATTGTCAGCTTTAGGCCAAGCCCGCACGGTTTTGCTCTTAGACTTACACCCAAAAGCATTCATGTCAGATGAAGTGAGTCTCTTAACTTATAATCCGGTCTCACTTTCGCTACCCAAACAATGTGGGACTGAGTCTATCACATTTTGTATATGCAATTTGACCATAAGATGCCATTTTGGATACAATTATGGACATGGCTCCACCAGATATCACAAGCAGACGAAAAGTTGTTAGCATAACGAGTGTGAGAAGCCATCCTTGAGTGAAGGCAATCAAAAAGCCTCCTAGGAGTCACGAGACGAGCTGTATAAACCATCCTACCTGCAGCAAAATGGAGATAAACTAAAAGAATAAGCGCTAGTCACATGCTAGAGTCTCTTAGATGGAGGGATTGATGATACCTTTTTGCACATTGCTTTTTGAATAAGAACCGTGTCACTAGACATCCTTCTAACAGCTTCTCATGTATTTCTTTCCATTTCAAAGAAATATATCTTGTCTCAATATAGCTTTCAAATAAAGCATTCTAATTCTTGCAGCCTGTCTTTCCCCATTGATCATCCGCGAGTCACCTCGATCTAAAAGAAATAACATAAAGAAGTTTAATTCCAAAATTTTGAAATTTATTTTACATCTGATAATAATGAAGTCTTACCCAGAAATGCTGCTACACCACATCCCAATGCCCGATGCACATACTTCAGTGCCACCTACCATTAGATCCAATACACATTGTCATAATTTTGAAGTTGCGTGTCACAAATTGAAGACTCTGTGTTTATCTTTGTCACAACCAGAACCTATTGCCCGATTGATTTCATCTAAAAGAATCAACCAGTTCACTTATTAGAATTGTCATAAGAGGCTGGCACAAACTGTAGATCATGGTGGCCCAAAAGCCTAGTCCAGTCCAGTTAACTCTCATAGTCCAGCCCATCAACACGCGTTTGACTTTGCGGATCCTGTTTGGATCAGGATCTTTTAATCTCAGCCCTCTAGTTTAGGCCATTAATCTGGTCCGTCTATTGGGTTTATATATTTCTTGCCTTCTCCATATTAGGGTTCAGGAAAGAGAAGGTTAGGGAGTCTTACGCGTCTATGTAATTTCTTTGTCCTTCGTGTGGTTCTCTCAAAGCCCTTGTAATCTCTATAATTTTCTTAGGTGAAAATTAGGGGTTTGTAATCTGAGTGAGGGCTTAGTTCCTTTGGTAGGATCTAAGCGTTGAGGGAGTCTGTGTGGTGAGATTGGCGTCTAGGGTTCCTGAGTATGGGCTTGTGTAGTCTGGTGATCTGTGATTCTGTACTTTGTAACTCCGATTGTGTTTTAGTGAAACGAGGCCGAATCGACTTTGTGGAGCCTCAACGGTGGGGCTAGCGGTTCTCTTTGAGCCATGAACCCATCGGGACCTTTAGGCCAAACAAGATCGAGTGTTCTTTTTCCTTTTATTGCTTTACAACTCACAAACTCTGTCGATCTGTTGTGTGTTTGCTCGCACTAAAATCATAACACAAACCATTTCCAATGGCACCAATTGTACCTAAAAGCATCATGACTTTGTCCCGGTAATCAGCAAATATGAATAGCTTGTAAAACGGGATGGCATTTGTGGTCTCTTTTTCCTGCGGACGGCCTTCATTCTCATGTTCACCATTGTCCACTGCCATACTATTTCTGAGAGCTGAATGTCACAAGTGCAGATTATTTTGAGAATCTCTTAAAATAAAATGAGTTGCTCTGACTACCTGTCATTGGGAGAGTGATGAAGATTATGGTTGACTTCCCTAATAATTGAGTGGATTATTAGTAATTAGTTATTTGAAATCAGTATAGGAAGAAAATTGTGGAAGCTGTTAACTTTGTGGAATATGAAAGGCTAATAATAAATCAACTGCTGATATCTCAGAGACATCTTCTACTATAACCATGTCTCAACTAAATTAAGGAATCTTCACTCTCCCACATGTCAGATAATAGAAGCATTATTAGTTAGGAGACAAATATTTAAAACATAGCACGATTTCCATTTACTATTTAGTTTTTTATAATGATGACAGAAAAACTTCCTTTAATTTACTGCAACATGTCCAATTTTGATTCCCTGGCTACAAAATTTCCTCCCTGATTGCTCATCCATCTAACCTTTTTAATGACACGAATAATGACATGCATGCACTTGGTGAAAATGCAATTCAATGAATACGCATTGAAATATTAAATATTTGTCTCATAAATAAATTAATTACAAGTTACATATTAATGTATTTGAGAATTTCAATAAATATGTTCATGTACCCGCCACATGCCGGTTATTATTGAGGAAGGCAGAAGCAGTTGTATTTGCTCGACAATTATCATATATAGATGGCGAGACGTCGGATAGCATTGCCTATGTGGCATGCCATCTGGTATGTCAAGTAAGCGTCTGAGGACATAATACCGCTAGACATTTCGCGGGAGATCATTTTCTATTTACTAGATATACATACATTAAGGAAACAACAGTTCACTTAGAACTTAGATATACATAATAATATATCTACTGGAAAATAAGTAATTGAATTACAGTCCTTGTATTATAATCATTTCAATTGTTCTCTATCTATCTTAATAATAAAATTATGTAATACCAAAAAAAATAAAAATAGATATTAAGATACGATATTTTCTACACTTCATTAACATTTAAAAAACCTTAAAATAGTTTGCATCGCACCTTTAGACAAGACTAGTAGAGAAAGAATGTAAAAGGAACCTGTGTTCTGGGTGAATATGTTTGAGGTAAAAACAAAGTGCCTAATGGTACGAATGTCCTTCATTGCAAATAGGTTTTAGAAAGATAGAAGAAAGCCGAAGAGTTGAAGAAGCTAGCTAAGGCTAGACGAGCTAGGTGTAAATGTTACAATGAGGACTCTGCTTGGTATTGTGGCTATGCATGATTTTAAGTAGAGCAACTAGATGTGTAGACATCATTCTTAGTTCTTACATGAAGAACTTGAAGAGTACATATACATGACAAGAAATGCACCCAATCCACAACGAACAAAAATTTCCAGCTCCAACAACACTAGCTATTTCTATATACTTCAACACAATTATCATGACCAACTTAATATAAATGAAAGAATAATCAATAGCTACTACTCCATAAATTAGCATTATAAACTAGCACAAATAAACCATTACTTAAAATCAAACTAACCATACTGAATATAGATCTAAGTATCCCAAATATCAATAACTGTTATATTATTATACGACTCCAATCATCGACATATCTTAACATAAATCTAACTAAAATCAATAACTAATTCAAATAACATTAGCAATAATGTAATCTACAAATTGAGGAAAACCATTATGTCATTAATTAACCATTGAAATAATGTGCACTAACTATTGAAATGTACATGTTTGCATTACGATCTATACTCTATAAGTAAATAATATTTCAAAATAGATAAGGCCAAAAACCACATACAATTATTGACAAAGTACTAGGCTCACATTTCCTAGATCTCATCTATATTAGCTTGAATATATGGCCCAGATTAATAAACCTACAACAAACAACAAGAAAAGGAATTACTTTGTGAACAAAATATATATATATATACACACATAGATGAATAATTAAATAATTCTTGATTTTCGATAAATATTTATACCGTATAAAGATATTTTTCAGTATTAGAATAAAGCGTGACTATCGCGAATATATTTCTCATCACACAGTAGCCACACTCATTGGATCCCGGTTACTGAGGGCATTAATAGTTTGAACGAGTCAAAAATAAATATTAGTAATTAAAAAGCTAAAATATGAAACTTCAATAATTATTGTAATATTCAGAGGATAATTTACATACTACAATTGATTTCCACATGAGATTTTTTTCAATATTTTCTTCCTGACGTGTACAACACTCTAAGTACCCTAAATTTATAATATATGTATAAGTTAAATAAACTCAAACTTACACAAAAAACTGTTATGTCAACATGAGTCATTAGTAATTACTTACGTGGACAATTCCGCCTTGATATCTAATGTGCGCTTCTTATCCTCCATTGAGTCCAAGAAGTACACCATATTATGTTTAAGGCACAGCACAAGCAACATCCAATGGTTTCTAGAATGTTGTTTTACAAGAACGTAAGCTTATACAAGTTAGCCACAAATAATTCAAATTACGCAAAGAAAAAAAAATGAAAAGTATAGTTAGTTTTACCCCTAATGATATGGCACTAGAATGTACTTCTTGTCCATCATTTGCGAAAGCGCGTTAACCATTAAGTATAACTCGCTTCTCCATTAACTCGAAGATTAATAGCCCCGATCCGTGCGAGACAAAGAAACCTGATGTTTTCAATCCCGTTTATGTTGCATAGATAATGTAGGCACCTGAAATACATTATACCACCTGTGAAACGTCAAAATAAAAATTATACAACATGCTTAATTGTGAGGGAAGAAGTCTTACATTTCCCAAACTTGCAAAATAGGTACATTCAACCATTGCATGCTAAGGAGGCCGGCAATACCGTCGACATAAACATATATATCATTCAGCATCTTGATTGGGTAGTGAAACACTTCCTTAACCATTGGCACATCCACAAAGTCCATAGAAAAGAGGAGTCTAAAAGTCAGAGAGTGCAACCTTTTGAGGTGGTGACTCAGGGTAACCAATGTTGCATGGTCAACAAGCTTAGGCCACGCCGAAGAAACTTCAACACTATGGGCTATTTGCCTGTTCCTACAGTGATCATTTGTTTGCCATCAAAATATGCGTAACACAAAATATAATTCTTTTTTGTGTAACTGTAATTAATTTCCCCGTCTAACTTCACTAAATGTGCAGGCTACTATGCGAAACCGCCTTCAGCTACATCCACTAACAATTGACCATATGAATTTGGCACTGGGAGTGAATAATTCATGGCATCGACATGTACAAAATCAACAAAGACTTTGTAGTGATCGGGCAGTTGCTGTTGACCGTGCACCATTATAGCAGCGTTGAATGCGTGAACCATCCCAGCCCACAATTTTAGTCTTGCCGTCGCAAACAAGGGCGAGATGATAATGGGTCAGCTTCTTCAGATATTCAATGCACAAATGAACAAAATAGCACTGACTGTAAGAAGTGAGAAGAAGTCAATGTATCAAACCACATCGGTATGCGACACTAAGAATACCTCAATGTCAAGCTGTCGCTGGGGATCAACCAAGTGATGGCTACTTCGAGTCGGTAGTCTCTCGGAAGGACTCACCGCCATAAATATTTTCATGGCACAAAATTGCGTAGGTGTATCCATTCCAAAGTGCTAGAAGACAGAGGCCATCTGCGACTGCATCAGATCGAACTGAGCCTGTATCTGTGCCATGGTCTC
The DNA here is from genome assembly GCA_963692815.1 of Nyctanthes arbor-tristis. NCBI lineage: Eukaryota > Viridiplantae > Streptophyta > Magnoliopsida > Lamiales > Oleaceae > Nyctanthes > Nyctanthes arbor-tristis. The sequence goes on from CAVNYN010252451.1 coordinate 83,994, forward strand.
TTTCCTCACCTGCTTAGCGATGTTGGTATCCATCTCTGATGTGATCACCTTTCTAAGATCATCTAGTGACACGATCCCACTCGGCCTTCTCCTAGGCTCTTCTGGTAATCCATATACGTCCCTCAGATTGATGTATCAAATATAGCTCCTCACCCGACGAGAATGCTCCTTCGTGCCAAGCACTGTCGTTAATATATCCCGGTGCCTTTGTGGCTAAAACTCTCTTGGTTGATGCCCTCATGCAAGCCTTTCTATTTGCAAATTTAAAAAAAATATAAGTCATGTAAGTAAAAAGCAAGTATTTTAAGAAAGTAAAAATACATCATTAATGTATACTTACAATTTTCTCATACACCTATCTCGTTTTCTCGCTCGATATGTAATAAGTCCCATCTGGAAGCTTGACGGTCCTTGCCCTAGACCAATCTAGACTTTGATCATCGATTTGAAAGGTCAAGCTAATTGACCTACATGAGGAGAAGGAAGACAAGGGGTTTGCAACTGCCCATTCCGCCCTTTTACGAGTATAACTGGCTGAGCCTAAATAGTGAGGATGCATATTCAACTCTTGACACTGCTTCGCCTTATCACTTTTCTTGTGAAAGTGAATTCAAAAACTATTTTAGTTTTACAAATAGTGGGAGGAACATAATGTAAAATTTGTTTTGATCATATCTTAAACTCCTTAGTTTTATGATCTTGCTTGAACTTCTCCTAGATGGCAAGCATAATGAAATCATATAGCTGGCAAGGAGTTTCATACTTCTTGTGCTTCTCTTTGATGTATTTTTCACCTTCTTGAAGTCTCATAATCTCTTCCCAACTTCTCTCAATGCAGGCTCCTTCAATCTGTCATCCGTGAGGTTGAATTTTTTCTGTAAGATAAAAAAAATCAAGTTATGCGAACTTAGAAATTCAAATTGAACCATGTAAACTTATAAAAGTACCTTGACGTCATTCCATACAAGATCCTTAAGGGTTGCTCAACTATATGCCAATTAGGATAGTTTATATAGACATGAATTCGAACCACACTCTCCACATAATTTCCAAAATCCTTAGCAAATTGCCTGATAGGCCTTCCTTGCTCGTCAAATTTAACAACCGTATCTGGCTTCTTCTTCAATTTCTTGCAAGTTGTTGGCCCTCTTGTCCACCTCTTTTTATTGTTAATCGGATCATTTGTTAAACCTGAAGTGTCAGCCATCAAGAGTGCTCATTACGTCTCTACCTACGTACAAATACAAACACAAATAGATTAGTCTAACCAATGTATTCCAACACAGTAGTGCATGTAAATAATAAGATACAAACTAAAGGTAGTAACTATATATTAGCACAAACAAGAGAATTGGATATGCATTTATAAGGGAGAATTCAAATGATCTTACACGGCGATGCTATTAGGAACGATGGCCAATCCATAGGCCTTCTCCATAATCCAAACGAATGTAATTTGTCTCTATATTATCATACGCTGTAGGCTTATGTTGTATACCAATGGAGAAGGGGAGAGTTTTGTCAAATTGATTATACTCATCTTCGTCAACCACATCATCTATGCCAACTATACGTCTCTTGTCTTGAAGACGACTGACACCTAGGCTTAACATGATCAACCATGTAGAACACTTGCTTAACTTGTGATACAAGTACGAAAAGGTCATTCTGATAGCCTAGTCGACTAAAGCCTACCAGAGTGAAACCTAGTTCATCAACTAGAACACCCTGACGGTTTTCAACCAACTTACAGCAAAAAAGAGGCAACTTGAGAACTTTGTAATCAAGTTCGTAAATTTCTTCAATTACACCATAATATGGCATTGAGGCTTCCACTGGCCTCCTATTGTTGGCTCCAAAATATTCTAATGAAAGTGCCACTACCATTACCTCACTATTCTACAACGTGACTCTTATCGTCTCACTTTTTTTGTAAACTATGTACCCGTTAATGTCATACCTTTCGTAAGAATAAAGATCCACTCTAGGACCATACACCAGCCATTTTATTGTCTCTGTGATCGCCATCGGCATGTGGGACAATTGTTGGAGCACTCTATCTTTGAACCATATTATAAATGTACGATTATGTTCATTGGTCAGCCACATCTTACCCTTTGAAGGATTCTTGCCTTAACAGCAACATGTGCTTGTCCAGTAAGGGTGAACTATAGTAAGGTGCTACAAGACAAGAAAATGTGCTTTATCTCACATTTTGGCTCTGGAAATGATTGATTTGAATTCAATCGTACATTTACCTCCAAGTCTCCCTCATGCCGTGATTTAGGAGTACCAATGACGTTGACACCATCTAGGTAGTCAATACAAATTCAATAGCCTTCTTAACAGTTATACTCTTCAATTATACTCCCTTCCAAGCGAGAACGGCTTCTTACATATCCTTTCAAAATACCTATATATCTCTCAAACAAATACATATACCTCATTTCCTCACCAAGTGAACAATTAAATGCACTATAATATCGAAAAATGATGGCAGAAAATACATTTCCAACTGGTATAGAGTGATAAGAACATCGGCCTACAAAGCATCTAAGGCTTCAGGATCAACGAACTTGCAACAAATTGAGTTGAAGAAGAAGCTAAGCTTAGTTATGACATGTCTAACATGCTTCAGCAATATACCTCGTATTGCAACCGACAAAAAATATTGCATCGGGATATGACAATTGTGGGACTTCATACCAACCAATTTCAAGTCTTTTATTAACACAAGCCTCTTGATGTTTTGATGAATAATCAGATGGAACCTTAATAGCATTCAGACACTCTCAAAGCTTGTCTTCTCTTGTTTAGACAAGGTATAATACGCGGGGAAAAAATGTATGTTTTTTAGACTCCTACGGTACTAACTGTTCCCGTATCTCTATTTTTACACTACTACAGAATTTGAAATAAAAAATGACATTACACGTCGATTTTTGCAAAAAAAAAAAAAAAACGACGCCTAAATAGCACGTGGTGGCATTTTTTAAATTAATTTACTTATTATACACGTCGTTTCCTAAGAGGAACCGACGTGTATATCATACGCGTTGACATAGTTGACGGCAATCGACGCCTATCTGTTACTATAAGCGTCAGTTCCTTGTTAGGAACCGATGTGCAATAGGCATCGGTTGCTTCAAGCAAACAATGCCTATGCTTTATATATTTATAAATTATATATTTATGTCCATTACGAAGCAACCGATGCCTATGCTTTATATATTTATCTATGTATATATGCCCATTTAATTACCTGCCAGATCCTTGAGACGGATAAAATAGCGAGGAGACTTATTTTCCCTTTTTGATGATGCTTTCAGATTCTCATGCCTTGAATTCACTTGCGTGGCTACTCTTTGTGCTTAATACCACAGGAGTTCGGTAGAAGCTGGTGGAGGAGGAGATGATGGCTACGGCGGTGGCAGTGATAGAAGACGAGATGTCTGTCTAATGACTAATTATAATAATATTGGAAAATTATAACCCTCCATTAATTTGTTTATGTTTTATGGTAGGGATTGTTGCTTCTGGATTGTATGCTAGCATCTCCCAAATATTGAGATTAAGATATTTTGTTGGCACTAGGTCTAGTTTTTTTTTTATGGAAAATAAGTTTGCGATTTTAATGGCACAATCAGAAACTTATCTGTGTTTGATGAAAAAATGCTCTACAAACTCATAAATTTGAAATTTGAATTTTGGATTTGAATTTTGAGTTTGAATTTTGAATCTCGATGGTTTTAGTTACGTTGGCTAGCAGATCTAGAGAAGAAGGATCCAGAAAAAAAAGAAGACAATAGGCATCCGTTGTCAAGTAGGAACCGATGCCTAAAGTCAGCTTTAGGCATTAGTTCCTACTTAACAACCGATGCATATTGTCAATTTTATTTATGAATAATGCTACATATCACCAGTGTTGCTTGAGATCGGTCTATGTGGCATCCAATTTGACATTAAATAATAAGTAAAATTAAATGAATAAATAAATAACCCGTTTAATTAAACTTGTCATTTAATGTCAACTATATATAGTGCCAAGCACCAGTGGTGCTAAATAGCATTACTCTTTATTTATTTTTTTTTTAAAATTGGCTTTAGGCTTGTGAAACAACCGATACCTACAATTAGGTTTAGGCATCACTCGACAACCGATGTATATACCTTAACAATTCGCGTCCCTGTCGATGCGACCGCCGCCACAACTGACGCGTATCCCTCATTACAACCGATGCCTATTATGCTTTTCTATAGTAGTGCTACCATGTATTTTCTAACTTTGTCACCATCTTTTGTCTTTCTTGGAATATTCAACAACATTCCAATGATGCTATCGCATACATTTTTCTCTACGTGTATTATATCGAGACAGTGCCTAAATTGCTTTTCCGGTTAACAGCATACAAGCAACTCGAGCCTCGGTTCGCCCGCTAAAAGCCTTTTTCCTTTTACGATATGGGTGGTCAAGTGGGAGAAAGATCTAAACTCATGAACATATTTTTCTTGCAGTTATTCAACCAAAGATCAATCGTCTCATCTTTGCAAATGGGGCAAGATTTGGTGCCTTTAGTCGTATAACCTGACAAGTTACTGTATGCTGGAAAGTCATTTATGATGTAAAAAATCATAGCACGTAGTGTGAAATGCACTCTGTTATACGCATCTAATACCGGCACACTTTTGTTCTGCAACAGCCTTAAATCGTCAATGAGTGGCGTGAAGTAGACATCTATGTCATTTCCCAACTGTTTGGCCCCGAAATCAATAATGAGAACATTATGTACTTCCACTTCATACCCAACCAAGGCGGAAGATTGTAACACACTAGTAGAACTGGCCAGTGCTATGTCGACTGCTCGCATTACTATGTGGGCTCATTCCATCTGTACAAATTTTAAGCCCAAGATTCCAATTTTTCGCCACCGAATTTAGGAAACATCCTGTTTATATTCCTCCACTGGGGAGAATCAGCCTGGTGTCTGAATTTTCCATCTTCTTTCCTCTCATCAGCATGCCACCGCAGTTTATTCGCATCCTTTGCATTCACAAACAAGTGTTTGAATCTAGGAATTACGGGTAGATACCACAATACATTTGCCGTCGGGCTTTTCTTATCCATACGTTTCTCGTGGCTGTCATTTCTTTTATACCGCGATGCCCCATGGGCACACATGCAAGTCCTTGTGCTCATGCCTGTACAAGACACAATCACTTGGACATGCATGTATCCGCTCAATCTCTATACCCAACGGGCACAACAATTTCTTTACCTCGAAGGTGGAACTAGAAAGCTCGTTATACTCGCGAAGCATGTCTTTTAGAAGTTCTAATAACTCTGTGAAACTCCAGTCACTCCACTCATTCTTTGCTTTTAAATTATAAGATTTAAACACGGCAGACAACTTTGTAAACTTAGTACATCCCGGAAACAAAGGCTTCTCGGAATCGAGGAACAAACCGTCGAAAATGTGCGGAGCCTCAGTGAAATCATCTTATATATTATGCAACATTTCACCAATTTGGTCATTCTGTACATCATCATTATCTTCCTTAGCCACATTAATCTCATCACTATTGTTTACTGTGTTCTCCTCTTGAGTACCCTTATTGTCTTCAGTGCTCGTCCTAGTAAGTAAATCTTAACCATACCAAAACCACCGCGTATATGGTGCTTCACTTCTATATAACTATGATACTTTTGTAAATTTTTACAATCGCGGCATGGGCATACTATCAATTCTTCCCGTTTTCTTTTTCTATTATCCTCGGTAAATTTTATAAATTCTTCAACCGCTTTCAAATATTCTAATGTGGTACGTCTCCTATACATCCAACTCCGATTCATATATATCTTATGACCTATGTTAAGATATTCAAAAAATGAATTACTTCTATTTAGTAGGTTATTTTTTCCTCATTTATCGAATACATTGATACGTTATTTGAATTTCGTAATTCATTTGACCAACAATACTTTGTTTAATTACATATTCATTCTCATAGCAATAGTATTAATCTATGTATCAGTATCTTTCCATAAGCCTTCAATCTCACATTTCATGAATATCTACCTAAATCATATATACCCATAACAATGTATACATATATATATTTAACAAAAATATATACATATATACATATATAACAATATATAACAAAAAAATATATTTAACAAAAATCATAATTAAACAAACTAACAAAATATCATATATAACAAAAAATATATTTAACAATGTATACATATATACCAATCTTTACCAAATTTCACAAAAAACCCTAAAAATCATAATTTCTAAATCTAAAATAAAATATCTCTTTCCTAACCAAGTAATGGACAAGAAATTACCTTTGCAGATGTGGAGAAAAAATATACAACACCGCCCGCAGCCGCTGCGTTCCATCTTAAAGTTGTACCAAAATTTTAATTGCTATGAGATAATGCAAAAATCAAGGCGAAGATGGAAATGTTATGCAATATATACCAAGAAATGGAGCCTTAATGCACGTCGCTAACCGCGGTCTCATTACCACCGCCGCTCGCAGCCACCGCTCAGATAGAGGTGGTTGGGTGTAGATATAGGGATTTAGGGGTCGAAATATGGGAAGTAAATTTCAAAATGTGATTCAAGGCTGAAATTGGTCTTCAAAGTTGCTTTTAGGAGTGAATTCTGGTTGCAATTTTAGATAGAGGTCTTGTACGCAGAACTCGTTCAACTCCGTCTAGTTCGCAAGGCAGAAAAGAGGATTAAAAAAAGGAGCACGGGCATCGGTCCCTTAATGGGACCGATGTTTTTTTGTAAATGGGCGTCAGTCTTTCATAACTTTGGGCATCAGTTTCCACCTAGCAACTGATACCCAATGTACTATTGGCATAATAAGAACCGATGCCTCTAGTATATACTTTAATTACAAGTTTGCCACCGCACATTGTATGCATGTCGTTTATCCCAATAACCGACGTATTTTTTTTTTGTGTATTTCTGTGGTAGTGGTCAAAGTTTGGTCCGTGTATCAGTGGGCCCCATCACAAGGTCAAAGGCCAAATAAACTCAATGGTCAATGACGGGATTAGTGCAACATTTCATAAGTCACTGAAGGCCGGGTTTGACTCGGATGCAAGAAAGCCAAGGGAAATCCTGTTGATTGAAGTAAGGACCAAGCACGTGGAAGAAATGGAGTTTGAGGCCTAAAAGAGCATTAAAATAAGTTTTTGGTCAATTGAGAGCAATTCAGGAAGTTTAGGGCCTTAAAGAGCAACTTTGGGAAAGACGTGTTTTGAATGATGCGGTCGCACGCCATTACCCATGTGGCCACACCATTTTGTGCAAGAGGGGCAGAAGGCTTGATATGGCCACACCTTTGCATCAGTGAGGCTGCACTCCACCATTCTCAGAAGGGCAGCCGAGATAGAATACTCGGTACGGCCATATCGTGGCCATAGTGAGGCTGCACCAACAAGGCAGTATAAACCGTCCCTTTTTTTAGCCTTTTTGTCTCCTTTTCTCATTTTTCTTGTAATTAATTTCTTTGGCTCCAAAACACCCTCTAGTATAAATTGGAGCCATTTGATGTCTTTTAGGGTTAGCTTGGTATTTGTAAAACAAGGTGGATGCTATGAAGTCTCTCTTCCATTCTCTTCTATTTTGAGAACTTGATGAACTTCTAAGGTTGATTTCTCTTGAGAATTTGATCCTATATCTTAAGTGCATTCTTCCATTACTTTGGAGGGCTAGGGTTTGTATCCTAATTTACTTGGGTTGTTTGTGAGTTCAAGATCAACTTTATTTCAATTTTTAGCTTTTCTTGGGAAGAATCTATCTTCATAGGAATCTTTGGTCAATATACCAAGGTGGTTGACATAAATACATTTACAACATTGGTAGTTGTACTACCAATTAGAAAGCTACTTTACAACTACAACTACATGCAAGGAAGCTAGTCCGTTGAATGGGTTTATGGAGATCTTAGTGAAAACTTTCAGATTACTAGCTACTGCAGCATTGCGAAAGCTCGAAGTATATCAAATGGATGTAAAGACTACCTTTCTAAGCGGTGATTTAGAAGAGGAAATTTACGTAGAACAACCTAAAGGATTCAAAGCACTAGGGCAGGAATACAAGGTGTGTAAACTGGTGAAGTCATTGTATGGCTTGAAACAAGCACCAAGACAATGGCATGAAAAGTTTGATAATGTTATGGTGGAGTGTGGATTTAAAATCAATGAATGTGATAAGTGTGTTCATATGAAAGATAAGGAAAATGGCTATGTCATTTTGTGTCTTTATGTAGATGATATGCTCATTGTTGGTAGCAATCATAAAATAATTAAATCCACTAAAGACATGTTAAAATCACGATTTGACATGAAAGATATGGGGTTGGCTGATGCGATTCTTGGAGTTAAAATTTCAAGCTCTTCCGATCTGACTTGTGTTGAGTCAGTCACACTATGTGGACAAAATTCTTGGAAAATTTAACAACGATGATTTAGGAACAGCCAGAACCCCCATAGATTCAAGTCAGCATCTATCAAAGAATAGAGGTGAGGGTATCTCACAAGTTGAATATTCCAAGGTTATTGGAAGTCTTATGTACTTGTTGAGTTGTACAAGACCAGATATAGCTTACGCAGTTAGTAGGCTAAGTAGGTATACGAGTAATCCTGGAACTAACCATTGGAAAGCAATCATAAGAGTACTAAGGTACTTAAGATATACTCGTGACTGCGGGCCGCACTATACCAGATATCCAGATGTTGTCGCAGGATATAGTGATGCTAACTGGATATCTGATATAAAAGAGTCAAAATCTACTAGTGGATTTGTGTTTACTTTAGAAGGTGCAGCTATATCATGGAAATCCTCTAAACAAACAATTATAGCCAGGTCCACTATGGAGTCTGAGTTTATTGCTTTAGACAAATGTGGTGAAGAAGTAGAGTGGCTAAGACATTTTATAGAGGATATTCCAGAATAGCCAAAACATGTGCCTGCTATCTGCATACATTGTGACAGTCAGTCTGCGATTGGTAGGGCACAGAGCAATATGTATAATAGTAAGTCTAGACATATTCCTCGAAGGCATAATACCATTAGGCAACTAATCTTGACTGGGGTTATCTCGGTTGACTATGTAAAGTCAAAAGATAATCTGGTGGATCCATTAACGAAAGGCTTAAATCGAGATTTAGTGGTAAAGTCCCCAAAAGGAATGGGATTAAAAACCCTAAAGGTATAAGTCGATACAAAGGAAACCCAACCTAGTTGACTGGAGATCTCAAGATCTAGGTTCAAAGGGACAACCTAATTGTAAAGACTTAGTTAGGTCACTGTGGGGTTCGGGACTTCCTTTATGTAATAGTGATACGGGCAAAGTGAGGCTAAGTAGAAATGCTTTTAATGATTCTTATATGTTGAAGAGAATCACCTATGTAAGAGAGACGTGGGGCCGGTTCAAAGGGAATTGTTTGGGGTTCAATTCTTAGAAACTCTCTTAGAACCAAGCAGATGTTCATGGCCACAAACGAGCATAACTATGAGAACTGAACTATGTCAGAGAGAATCCTGTGCTAAGTATATCAAATGTTTACACAAACGGCAGAACAGTTCAAGGACATCAAGTCTACTAGTCAGCCAGTAAAGTAAATATACTTTGGCAATGGAAGGTTCAAAGGGTTACACCTACCTATCTAATACAGGGTTCGACTGTTGAACTTTATCATGTCAATTTCCATTCATGTAGGGGATTCTTGGGAAAACAGGCATTTTGGACGTAACTTTGAGTGATATCCGATTCTTAAATTCGAGATATGAATTCGGATTTGTGTTCTCCTTGTCAAGAGCTTCAAAAACATATGTTTATTTGCCCAAAATGGTAATTGGGTGAATGAGAAATTAAGTCTCAAAGTTTGCCATAAGAAATGGGTTCAAGTGTTGGGAAAACCTTGTCCCATATTGGAAAGGTTGTAATCCAATGGCTTACTTAAATATGTTTACATATTTGTAATATGTAAATTGTGTAGCTGAGAGGCTTTCTCTTGCGTACGCGCCGGCAGGGGGTGCAAATCATGGATCAGAAATACACTTCAGACCATTGAACTTGTGTACGAGTGCAACCTGTGTACATGAGCACTGGACTGGAAATGGGCGCCTAATCTAACCGAGTTTTGCTAAAATAAGCCACGAAATTTTAACGCTTAAACCATGTGCTGAAATGTGAAAAGTTGTGACTGTTGATGTTTCTATCATTCAACTCTATTGATTTTCACATTTATTTTTTAGCGTTTGACTTGCCTTTGTTTGCCTATATAAAGGACCATTTTCTGGCCTTTTGAAACAGGCGAATTTTCCACAATTTCTTACCATACACTTCCTTATCGTGATACTGTTCAGGCAAGCGTTCAGTTCGCCTAGGTAGGAAATTCATTGCTCTATTCCATCGTTTTTTCCTCCAGGTTTCGACTGTTGTATCCTGGGAAACGGATGTCCAGCTTATGGGGACGAATCTGTTTTAAGGAAACTGTATTAAACATAGGTCTCGGTTTTTCTATTTACATTCTGTTTAAGTTCTGTTATTTACATTTTGCTCAAGTTCTGTTAAAAAAGAAGGTTCTGTTTACATTCTGCTTAAGTTCTAACAGGGGGTTCTGCTTACATTCTGTCTAAGCTCTGTTAAAACAGAGGGTTCTATTTACATTCTATTTAAGTTCTGACAGGGGGTTCTGCTTACATTATGTCTAAGCTCTGTTAAAACAGAGGGTTTTGTTTACATTCTGTTTACGTTCTGTTTGTAACAGAGGGTTCTGTTCACGTTCTGTTTATGTTCTAACAGAGGTTTCTGTTAACATTTCTATTTCCTAACAGAGGTTTCTGTTAACGTTCTACCTTCTATTTCTAACAAACAAAATCGACTTCGGCGATGCACATAAATCAATTGTTAATCAAATTTAAAACATTATTTTTACCAAATAAGTATTAAGTAAATTATCTCTTCAGTTACAGAATATTGCAGAGGTTAGGATACTAAAGCAAACCATATAACGTTCGATTTTATTGCTTGTTACTAAATGAAACAATATAATACATATCAAAAGAAGCAAGTTACAACCTTGCGCATAACATATAACATTAGAATATCTCACTCCAAATTATTGGTTGTATATTTATTCATAAAATAATGCAGCCCTTTTAAACTTACTACAAAATTACTCCTTTCCCTTTGTAGAAAGAAAGATTGACGTAGTGCAACTACAAAGTAATGGTTGGAATAAATTAATAGCTAGAAACTTTCCAAAAAAATTGATAGCTACAAAAATGTAATTCAAAAAAATAAATAAATAAAATTAAGAACCCTCTATCTAAAATCTTATCATAAACAAAGAGATAATTGTTGTTCTGGTGATTATTTGAAAATGCTTGTGTGGTTCTGATAATATGTCTGGTTCCAACTAATGTATCAACATATGCTAACTCATTCTCTTAAATTTCAAGTACACTAATAAACAATTTAAAGTATCAAAAAAAGATTATATGTTGTCCAAGGGCATTATAGGCAATTTATATATGCTAGCAGAAGTATATGTTGTCTTTTTTGCCATTTCAATTCAAAAAGAATATAGGAAATTAATCTTATTGTATTAATGTAGTTTAGTTACTCAATTAGGTTTAAGAAATGTTTTAAATTACAAAATATTATAACTTAAGAATATATTAATTGTTGGAATTATGAAATATTAGTTAGGGTAATATTTTCCAAAAATATTTCCCCCACTTATTCTCTTTTAGATATAGTATTGATCATGTTTAAACACAACCCTGAATTGAAGATTTGACATTATATCTGATTGATCTGCGAAATCATAAAAAATATCAATGCAGACCTTGGCCATAGTATCTCGGGTAACTGTGATAGTAGAAAGGAAAGGAAGAAATGATCTAGGAAATGAAAAATAAGCCATAGAGCAAAATCAAATTGGTCTGGCTTTTTCAACAAATTTTTATTTTGCCACTATAGGTGGGTAGTTTATTTTGTCTAAAACCGATTGGTACGCCACCATTTATTAAACAACTGAGTCTCATTTATACAATCCTTCTATTTATAAAAAATAAAAATCTTTTACAAAAAAAAAATAGTTTTACACTCTTATCCCTAGACTATTTTTCATCAATAAATATTAATATACGGTGAACTCACCTTATTTTATAAAACACTAGTTGTATACCCGTGCATTGCACGGAAAAGAATAATTAGTCAAAAAAATACCTGATAATTTAAAAAATCAAATAATCACAAATTTATTGTATATTATTCACTCATATACATATGTTACTAATAATTATTATAATATTATTGCATACAATTCTTTTACTTGACACAAAATTAATTAAATTGTCATTCATAGAGCAGTACTTTTAACTAAAAAAGGAGAATTAATGAGAAATTTTTTAATATAAATTTAATTTCACGTTAAGTATGAAAACTAATATATCACGGGAAAAAAGATCATACAGAATTTATGTTACTCCAAAATTACCAAAGTATGTTCAACCCCAACCCCAAAGGCCCCACTGCGCCACCTCTAGAGCTTGGAGGATGTAAATAGCAGGATTTGCCTCAGTGGAGTACGATCCGAAAGCTACTATTAAACTGATGCTCACAAGGACCCCGTTCTATTCCATGTCACTGGCAGGAATCGAACTCCCATCTTGTGACTCCCAAGTCAGCTGAGACTACCTCACTCTCGTCCTTTCAACTACTGAGCTATGCCTAGGGGCATGTAACTCAAAAATTATCATACACTTATATCGTCGCTCAATAAGTATAGTACAAAAACTCTAAGAAACATTTAGAGTGTGGATGATATTCATTTATCAAAATAAATTTTTTACCACATTCATTCCCTACCATATATTTTTGGAAAAATTATTTTTCACATCTCCTCATATAGTGTTATACATTCTCCAAAGAAATAATTATTCATTAAATCCATTCTTAAAAAAATCTAAAATTACACGCCCTCTGATTACAAAAGACCCAAAAGAAGTAATACTAATTTTTAACCACTTTGTACTCTAAAAAATATTAAAAGAATTTTTTATTTTTGTTTTAAATCATCATTACCAAATATTATTACAATTGTATCCCCTCAACTTAAATTTTTACCTATATAGGTTCTCACTTATAAATTAATATGAGAATGTGTATACAATTGAAAGTATATATAAGTGGGAGAGTAGATATATATATTTATTTATTATTTGATTTATTTATTTTTTAAAAAAATCACTCAACTCAAAAATCTAAACCCGAGATATAACTTTTATTATATATATTATAATTATGTATATTATATATGTGCATAAATAAAAACATGTATATAAGATATTAGAGATTTATTTGAAACGTTATTAGTTGGAAATGTGTATATATATTATTAATGTAAAATAAATAAATAAGAGGTATATATAAGTAGGATAGTGATTTTGGTGAAAAAAATTGTATATGACCACTATCCTACTTGAATATATATAATATTAGATCTTGCGAAGGATTTTTTACAAATAGAATTTCCTTTGTATAATAAATGGTAGTGTGTGCTACATCAAGAATGGGGTAAAGTAAGGTGCCCTCATGGTGGTAAAATAAAAAAATTTCCCGACTGTTTCACGGCCTAAAATATTAAAAATCGCGGTGTGGGGGTTTTAGTGTTTTGGGTTAATTAGAGATTTACCATTCCAAACAATGGATCAAATAGGTTAGATGTAGCACAAAAGGAAACGAGCCTAATGAATATTGGGCATCAGTCACTCATAAATTACATCAAATAGTCAATTCAATTCATTCAACAAGAAAATTAATCAAGTTGTGTCCAATACTTTTATAGGCTTTTAAAGACTTTTTTTAATGGATTACTTTTATGGATTTTTTAAGGATTTCTTAGACTTTTATGGATTTGATGGGATTTAAATAGGAGATTTATTTGGATTTTTGTTAACTTTTATTTAAAAACTTTACAAGCCTTTTTGAGACTTCAGATATTCATTTTAAAAAATTATAATATATAATGTTATGTCGAATAACTTTTTTAAATGAGCAATTAGAAATCAATAAACTTATTTTCAAAAAATGAAAAATCAAGTTGGTACTAAAAAATTTTTATAAAGTTTTATAGCATCGTAAAATTCATAACCTTTGCTAAAACCAAAAAATATAATTCGTAGTTTTAGTATCTGGCAAAAAATAAAAAATCACTTACTCTCCCCACATAAGAGAAAATAAAGTTGGGATAAGGAACTAACAGGACAAGAAGTAAATGAAAATATTGTATCACATCCCGCCTAGATCATTTTGAGCCTATTGCACAATAATTGAACTAATAACACATAAAATTAAAAATAATAATAATCAGTCTATGAAAATGTGTAACAAAAAAAATGTTTGATGTTTGAGGTAAATAGAAAATTATTAATCTAATCTATAAAAAAATAAAATAAATGAATGCTTGAAATATATAAAGGGAAAAGAAAAGGAAAAAAATGCCAGGGACCCAATGGATTCTCACCTGAATGGTACAAAAAAATTCGTATTGTGGAGTGTCGGGGTGATGCAGGAGTGACTCATTTATCCATTTCCATTTAATAAAAAATATAATAATTTGAAAGAAGATAATAAATAAGAAAAAAGAAAGTAAACTAGTAAAAAGTAAGGCAAGAGTTCACGTGCCCCAATCTTGTGATAGGGATGGGGCACGTCATGAAAACAATTTGTAGATAGCGATGATAGAAGGTCGATAGATAAAAATAAAAGAGGATTGCTTTTTTTTTTTTTAAATAACTTTGATAGTCTTAAGAAATCTCATGGGTGTAGGCAGTGGCGGAGCCACGTTTGGGCAAAGGGGGCAGTTGCCCCCCTAAAGTTTTACAAAATGTCTTTTTTGGTCCTTCTTCTTTTTTATTAATAAAAAATTTAAATAATAATTTTAGAGTTTAGTGTAGCTAACCTAACATATAACAAGAAAATTGTTCATATTCGGCATATTATTATACACACAATTTTTGTAGGGTTCTTGAATTTCTACTACTTAAACTCTTGAAGTATTATTGAAATTCATATCAATGTCTTAGTTGATATTAAAAGGGGGAAGAAAAAAACATTGCTTTAATAAGTTGAAATTAGTTAAGCTATGTAAATAAGTCATCTAATCTAACATATAATAGATGTCCATGTTTAAAGTCATGTTATTCAATATGGATGTAATATTTTGGTCGGAATTAGTATTATCTAATATGTAAAGTTCGTCGTAATTAAAATAAAAATCCTTTTTTTTTTTTTACAATTTAAATTTTTGCCCCCTAAATTAAAATTTCTATCTCCACCGCTGGGTGTAGGTGAGACTTTTAGGGACATTTTTTCCTTATTTTTATGTAGACACTCTCTAAAAGTCCCAAAGTTTAAGAAATCTCACAAAATGTATATGCTTTGTCATCTCATGAAACATATGTTGTTATCCTCGTTACTGGAGAATATCCGTCAAAGTAATCAAGGCCTTCCCATTGTCTGTAATCTTTAATCACAAGCCTGGCCTTATACTTATCGATTGTTCCATCTACTTTTATTTTCTGTTTGAATATCCATTTGTATCCTAGGAGCTTATAACCTGAAGGAAGGTCCACCAGTTACCATGTATGATTTTGGAAGATGGAATCAATTTCACTTTGAATTGCCTCTTTCCACTGAGGACCTTCTGTCGAGGTTACCACTCCTTGGTAGTTTTGAGGTTCACTTTCCAACATGTATGTTAGAAAGTCTGGACCAAATGACTTTTCAGTCCTAAACCTTTTACTACGCCTAGATTCAAACTCTTCAACATTTTCTTCATTTCCTTGTTCATGACTATCAGCCATAGTCTCATGAACTCTTTTGGAAGAGCCTGCTTCTTCCTTTGACCGACATGGAAATGTTTGTTCGAAGAATGAAGTATTCCTCGATTCTATTATCGTATTTTTGTGTATGTCTGGGATCTTTGACTCATGCACAAGAAATCGACATGCACTACTGTTATATGCATAGCCAATAAAGATGCAATCAACTGTTTTTGGACCTATTTTCACCTTCTTTGGTACAGGTACAACAACTTTAGCTGGACACCCCCACACTAGTAAATATTTGTGAGAAGGCTCTCTACCATTCCATAACTCATATGGACTTTTCCCTTGCTTCTTACGGGGTATCTTGTTCAAAAGGTAATTAGCTGACAACACAGCTTCACCCCACATATTTTGTGGCAACTCTGAACTTATTAGCATTGCATTCATCGTTTCCTTTAAAGAACGATTTTTCCATTCTGCAATGCCATTCTGTTGGGGTGTATAAGGTGCAGTGAACTCATGTTTAATTCCTTGTTGAGTACAGATTTCAACAAATGGTGATTTATACTGACCACCCTAGTAACTTCGCAACACCTTAATTTTCTTATTAAGTTGATTTTTAACTTCATTTTTATAGAGAACGAATTTCTCTATAGCTTCATCTTTGCTTTAAAGCAAATACACATAACAATATTTTGTGCTATCATCAATAAAAGTGATGAAATACTTATTGCCACCTCTTGTTTGGACATATTTCAAGTCACACACATCGGTGTGAATTAAATCAAGTGGTTCTGTGTTTCTTTCAATTGTTTGAAAAGATGACCTTGTCAGTTTCGCTTCAACACATGTTTGGCACTTATGGTTTGAATCAATATGGAATGTCGGTGTGCAATTCAAATTACTTAGGCGACGGATTGTGTCATAATTCACATGTCCTAGCCTGCCATGCCATAAAATGGACGACTCAAGCAAATAAACTGAAGAGACATTTGTTTTATTCATTTTTGGCTTGATAGTCATTACATTGAGCTTAAAAAGCCCATCACATGCATACCCTTTACCAACAAACATTCCACTCTTAGATACAATAACTTTATCAGACTCATATACTATACGAAAGCCATTCTTGTTGAGCAAATAACTAGACACCAAATTCTTGCAAATTTCTGGCACATACAGCACATTTGTCAAAGTCAATTCTTTGCCAGAAGTCATCTTGAGAACTACTTTTCCAATCCCCTTGACCTCAGAAGTGGTAGAATTTCCTATAAACAATTTTTCACCATTTTCAATATCTTCAAAAGAACTAAACAGTTCTTTGTTGAAACAGACATGTCTTGTAGCACCTATGTCAATCCACCATTCCTTGGGATTTAAACCAACAATGTTCACCTCGGAGACCACAGCTACGAAACTCATTTCAGACACATCTTGTGCAATGTCATCAATCATGTTTGCCTCCTTTTGGTTACCCCTTTTCGGCAGTCTATATTCAGGAGCTTTGTGACCAGGCTTGTCACAGTTGTAGCAAGTTCCTCTGAATTTCATTTTAGAAATTCCACCCTTAGGCCCCAGTTTAGAGCTTTTGCCACTGTTCTTGCCTTTACCGAATTTGTTTCGGTTTGGCCTAGAACTTTGACCATGCTCCACAATGTTGGCCCGAGCTGGTTCAACCAGAGTGAATCCACATTCTTTGACCTTATTTTCTTCTTTAATTCGAAGTCTAACAATGAGGTCTTCAACACTTATCTCCTTCCGTTTGTGCTTTAGGTAATTCTTGAAATCTTTCCAAGCTGGAGGTAGCTTCTCAGTAATAGCAGCCACTTGGAAGGTTTCACTTAATACCATTCCTTCCGCATAGATGTCATGAAAAATAACTTGGAGCTCTTGAACTTGATTGATCACAGTTTTAGAGTCTACCATGTTATAGTCCAAGAGCTGGCCAATAATAAATTTCTTGGCCCTAGCATCATCGGTCTTGTATTTCCGTTCAAGAGACTCCCACAATTCCTTTGCCATTTGCTTTGCACTATACACATTGTATAGCGAATCAGCCAAGCTATTCATTATATAATTCCGATAAAAGAAATCAGAATGTTTCCAAGCATCAACTACACTCACAGCTTGAATATCTCCTTTAACATTCTTCAAGCTTTGGAGCATTTTTAGCCAACAATCGTGCAAGATTCAAGGTGGTCAGATAAAAGAACATTTTCTGCTGCCACCTTTTAAAGTTCGAGCCATTGAATTTTTCTGGTTTTTCCCCATGATTAACCGGAACAGAAACAGTTGGAGCCGCCTGAGTCACAACCAAAGTTGGCACTCGAGGCAGAGCTGGGATCATTTGTGCACTAGCTACAATTAGGTTTGTATCAACCACATTTGAATCCGAACCCGTAACAACTGAAACAAAACTATCCAAGTCAGTTTATGTGATAGAAACAGTAAACGGAAATATGGAATCTATTTTAAGATTGTTAGAAATAGAAGGTAGAACGTTAACAGAAACCTCTGCTAGGAAATAGAAATGTTAACAGAAACCTATGTTAGAACATAAACAGAACGTGAACAGAACCCTCTGGTACAAACAGAACGTAAACAGAATTTAAACAGAACCCTCTGTTTTAACAGAACTTAGATAGAATGTAAGCAGAACCCTCTATTAGAACTTAAACAGAATGTAAACAAAACCTTTTGTTAAAACAGAACTTAAACAGAATATAAACAGAACCCTCTGTTTTAACAGAACTTAAACAGAATGTAAACAGAAAAAGCTAGGCCTGTGTTTAACAAAGTTTCCTTAAAACAGATTCGTTCCCAATACGCTGGACGTCCCAGGATACAAAGATCGAAACCTGGAGGAAAAACAGCTGGGACAGAACAACGAATTTCCTACCTAGGCGAACTAAACATGTGCCTGAACAGTATCATGATAAGGAAGTGCATGGTAAGAAATTGTGGAAAATTCGTCTGTTTCAAAAGGCCAGAAAATAGTCCTTTATATAGGCAAACAAAGGCATGTCAAAAGCCAAAAAATAAATGTGAAAATCAATAGAGTTGAATGATAGGAACATCAACAGTCATAACTCTTCACATTTTAGTACATGGTTTTAAGTGTTAAAATTTCGTAGCTTATTTTAGTAAAACTCAAGATTAGACGCCTACTTCCAGTCCGGCATTCGTGTACGCAGGTTGTGCTTGCACACAAGTTCAATGGTCCGAAGTGTATTTCTGATCTATGATTTGCACCCCCTACAGGCGCGCGCGCAAGGGAGAGTCTCTCAATTACACAATTTACATATTACAAATATGTAAACATATTTAACTAAGCCATTGGATTACAACCTTTTTAATTCCGATCTGTTTTCTCAACACTCAAACCCATTTCTTATGACCAACTTTGAGACTTAATTTGTTTTTCACCCGATTACCATTTTGGGCAAATAAACATATATTTTTGAAGCTCTCGACAAGGAGAACACAAATCCGAATTCATATCTCAAATTTAAAAATCGGATATCACTCAAAGTTACATCCAAAATGCCTTCTTTCCACCTTCTTTCCAACATTGTTTGCATTGTAAAGACAAAGCTCATAAATATTGATTGCCTTCTTTCCAACATTGTTTGCATTGTTTGCACGTTTTTTCTTACTAGTTCTCTGCAAAGGAAGATTGATATAGTTCAAAATGACCTGTAATATAGGGATCACTCGAATTTCTAAGGAACTAGGGCCGGGTTCCTTATGCTGCCATATAGTGTGTGTCAGGTGAGGTGTCAGACTGTGATTGAAAACCGGGCTCCGTAAAGAACTAGGGCCGATTTCCATAGCCGGTCTGGGGATCATTCAAACCGCTCAATATTATTTTCTAACAACTTTAATTAATGAATTTATAAGTTTTGAAAAAGAAGGCCATAGTCATCGCAAAAACTACCAAATTGTCTTTAAGGATCCCACGACATTATAAGCAATTAAAAAAAAAAAAAAAATCTTTACATAGGAGGGTCTTGGAACAACAGATCCTGTTAAGGCGTGAGACGGCTTGTCCCAGATGCTCATATGTCGTGCAAAAACAAACAGCCCTGTGCGGGATATTTTTTTTAAACAAAGTAGAACTCAGTCCGTAAAATATATTCAAAAATTTATTGGAAGTTTTATAATGAAACTATCCACGTCATATGCGCAATAGCGGGTCCAAAAATTTAATTTACATGGTTGTAACACAAGATTACAAATTTAATAGTGCTAATATATATTTTTTAATTTTTTCTATATAAATTTTAAAAAATTTTCAGGCCAACACGGATCCGCCCATGCTTATGCGGTATGTATCGATGCACATCATGCGTATTTCAAATCCATATAATATACATGTATGTAGCTAGGCCACATGAGATGAGAGATTTTTTAACAAAACCTTTAAGAGATTCTTGAACGCTATTCCGTGATCCAAGTCAGTTGGTAAACCGTCACTCTCAGCTAAAGATCTTACACGAAACCAATAGCATACCCTGCCAATTTCAGCTTCAAAGATGCATATTTGTCTATTCTTTACTCGATTGTACCTTTAAAGGAATCGTCGTCTAAACGCATGATTTCTTCTCATCATTTAGACTATCCTATTTTATATTCTATAAACATTAATAATTGTGAGTTAATCAATTAATTGAGCAAACACGCACTCTAGATAATACCCCTTCCTTCGCATAAAAATAGTTATGTATTCTGTTTTTGTCTGTCCACAAAGGCATGCCACTTTCTTTTTAAAATGTATTATCTCCGTCCCAAAAAAATGATACTATTTTTTCACATAGATTAAGAAAAATTTATTTAATAATATTGAAAAAGTAAAATTTAACATCATTTCCATCTTATACCCTTTCATTTATTAATTATTCTACTTTAATAATTTTATTTTTTTATAAATATGTACATTAAATAGAGACATATAAGAGAACTAATATTTCAACTACTTTTTAAAAAGGAAAATAGACTATATTTTGGGAAAGACAAAAAAGGAAGATTGGATCAACTTTTTGGGACAAAGGTAGTAGTTGAAATCTTAGGTTTTTTATATAATCCTATTTAATGTGTATTGTTATTAACGAAATAGAATTATTGAAGTAAAATAATTAATAATTAATCAAAGCGCATATTACGAAAATGCTCTTAAATTTTAATTTTCCAATAACATTTATTGAATATTTTTTTAATTTGTGTGAAAATAAGAACATAAAAACATTCATAACTTTGTGTGATGGAGGGAGTAATACAAGTTGAGCGTTTGCTCAAAAATGTGTGCTGTGATGTTTTTATCAAAATTAACATAAGTGCACAAGAGGTGGATATTGGTAGGTGGCTTGTTCATTTTGTAGCGTAACTATTCCACAAATAGGGTGAGTGTTTGTCCTAATTATGAATATAGTGATTTTAAATAAAGATATATACTTGTGTACTTAAAGAATGCATTTAACTAGCTAGACCACATATTAGAATTTGCTTTTGTAACATAACCATGAGGGTGTTACCAAACTTTTTAGATATAAATCATAATGAACATTAAGATTTGAAGGTTATTTGATATATATGGAGTGAAATTAATTGACCAATCTTCAGCAATCTTCATTATTGACCAATCTTCAGCAAAATTTCAAAGGAATCTCAGCTAGTAGTCCTTAGACCAAAATATGAATCAAAAATCCGCACACCATCAATGAATATTGCTAATTCAAAGTTTTCTCAACAACCAAATGATCTTTGTGTTGAATATTAATGTGCAAATTTATGCATGCTTTGACAATTTCCCTAAATAAGTGAAAGTATCTAAAGTGTCTTCCAATTTTAAGTACGTAAAACATTCGTGATACTTTTTCTTCATTTTACAAAGAGTAATGTTATTGCCATACGTAATCATATATGTCATCATAAATTTTTATTTTCCATGTCAGACAGATATCACCATTTTATAGTCCACTTTGAGATTTTTTATATTTTATATCTAATTATTGAAATTTGAATTACATGGCAGGTTCAATCCATCCACCAGAATAGCTCCAATAATTTAAAACATTACAAGTTATCTGTTCTCGACCATGCAAAAATGGACCTCTACAACAAATCAGACCTTTAACGACGACAAAGTCACCTCTATAGGCCCAATTATCACCGCTATAGGACAACGGTGACGGTTTTTAACGGCGACCTGATCGTTACTACAGGCCCATACCTGGTGTCCTATAGCGACGAAATTTTCAGGCTATAGCGGCGACATGCCATAGGGTGTCGCCGCTGTAAACTTTACCCATTTTGTCATTAATTTTCTTAAAAAAATTATTTTTTCGGACCGGCCACTTGGACCCAACCTCCCGGCCCAATCCGCTCCATTTCACTCTATATTTATTTTGCAAGCTTGAGGATTCGAACCCTTGATCTTGCCTGTATTGCACCTCACCATTTGAGCTGAATGAATCTTTAGTTTGTACTTTGCATTTTTAATAGATCTTATATAGATTTTTACAACTATAGGGACGATAGTCTAACCTATAGCAACAACTTGTCGTCAGTAAAAACAAGAGACAAATGTGGGAAATCTTCCCGTCACTAGTAAAGCAACGACATTTACACGTCGTTGCTATAGATCAAGACATATAGCGGCGATATTTACATGTTATCACTACGATCAATAAATACGGCAACGAAAGAAGTTTTCTCCAAATAGGGTCTATTTTTAGGGACAATATTAGGTTATAGCGGCGACTATAACCTGCATGCAAGGTCCCACCCTCCATCGTACGGTCGTCGCCATAGATGATACCTTATAGGGACGTTTAGGTTTTTTCATCACTATGGTTTTGTCGTTTTTGCTCATATTTCTTGTAGTGGACTCGTAATGGTGCTAGAAATGATAAGGCATCATACGTATGTCACTATAATGGTGTCATACGCCATAGTTTTGGTGGTTTTATGGGCAAAAAAAAAAAAAGTTCTGTGCTTAAATAATTTTATCAAATGCATGAATTCAATGTTCAACGCTCTCATAGTTCGAATTATAATGTAATAGTTAAATGCTCAAATTCTAGCACCTACCTACAAGTTATCAACACAAAAAAAGGCTACAATTGAAGATGAGTAGAATATTAGTAAAGGAAAACAAAGAAATTGTTTATCAGCAAAAGAGTAGTTTTATATACATCACCCTTTTGATTAATTACTTCAACACAATAAAAATACGCTACATGAGATATTAAATAGACTTTTGTTAAACACACCACATTAGAGCAAGATTAATGTTGGAGGGAAAAACTAAGGGGGAAAAAGCTAAACGGAAAAATCTAAGGGGAAAAAACCTATTTCCAAATAATGTGTAGGAAAAAACTAGGGGAAAACATATTAAAAGATTTTGTTTATTTTTTAAACATTTTTTACACATTATTTTGTCATTATTTTTTTGTCATACAATTTATATTCAATTTTTTTACATAATATTAATTTTTTTAAAAATTTATTATATATTATTTTAAGGAATGAAGTTGGGGAGGGTAAAAGAGGGGCTAAATCACATATGGCTTCCCCCCCTTTTCCCTCATACATAATTTGATTTTGTTGGGGTTTGGGTTTTTACCCCTAACACTGCTCATGCTCTTACAATTACAATTATCACCCTAAACTTTTCAAATTAAAAGTTAGATAAATAGTTGGGGGGGAAAATAACAATTCCGTTTTCATCCTCTAGCTTTGGCTTGGCTCCTTCTTCTTCCATTTTTTTTTTTGAAATTTTTTAGGGATTTTTTTTAAAATGTTTTTAGGGATCTTCTTCTTCTTCTTCTTCTTCTTCTTCTTCTTCTTCTTCTTCTTCTTCTTCTTCTTCTTCTTCTTTAAATAAATTTTATGCACACGACTTTTTTCCTCAACCCCCCCATGAAAAAACCAAAAGAAAAGAAAACGAATATTTTTTCCATCTAAATATATCAATAGTTCATGTATGAATTTGATTCTAATAATCAAATAATGGATAGCCTGCCATAGTAATATTGAACTGCACTTCTATTTTTTTCAGCCATTGCATCAGAATACATACATATATATATATATATATAGGTTCACATATTTTTTGCTTGCAAAAAAGAAAAAAGATTTATATATTTATAGGGTTTTAATCATAAGGCATTAACTAAAAGAATGCGTTAAGGTTTATATCTGTGGTGTATAAAGATTTTATTACTTAGTTTTCTCTCTCTTTTTATATGGCATCGGTCAATTTTTGAGAATATATGATGGATTA
The DNA here is from genome assembly GCA_963692815.1 of Nyctanthes arbor-tristis. Taxonomy (NCBI): domain Eukaryota; kingdom Viridiplantae; phylum Streptophyta; class Magnoliopsida; order Lamiales; family Oleaceae; genus Nyctanthes; species Nyctanthes arbor-tristis. Next base: position 108,150 of record CAVNYN010252451.1, read on the forward strand.
TTATGGTTATTTTACTTTTTTTTTTATATACAATTGGGGGAATTTCAGAAGGGGTATAGACTCGAACCCAGGAGAAATAGTAAATAATTTTATAGTAATATTGAGATATGGTTTAATTTTATTTATGTTTATAGTAAATATGGTTTAATTTTAATTAATATAGTTACTAAAAAATAATTAAAATTAAACCATAGTAGTCCATTTATTTTACTATATATTTGTAATGTAATATATGATGATAATTAAAAATGTTGTATAATTAGTAAAAAAAAAAACAAGTGGTGTAGATGTAGCCATCCACCCTTAATAGAAACATATTGGAAGGTAAAAGTAATAAATCACTAAACTATAAAAATGTTGAAATCAATTGCTGATGTAGCTGCCAATTAATTGTGGTAATCAAATATGCCGCTATCAAAACTACACAATTTAAAATTTTCAGGCCACTTCTATGAAATAAAATTGTGGTACAAGATTAAAAAAATTAAAAGAAAATAAAATATATTAAATTATGATTTTGGTGGAAAAAGACGGATTATATTTGAAAAGATACTCGTTAATGGTTTAATTTTAATTAATAGTTAAATAAATAAAAATTATTTTAAATTTGTGGTGCAATAAAAACTTTTTTTTTTTTGGGTGGTAATATAAAAAATAGTCTAGAACCAACCCTACGAACCAGATAACGAACCAACTCAATGATGTGGCTCAATGAAATATAATATCTACCTCCCTAATGCAATATGTCAACAGCTGTTTATTTGACCATGTATGTTATGAGATTGATTTCATAAAGCATAAATCTAATGGTTCTAAAACATGACTCGTCTAATTTCTTCACAGTTAATTTAGCTTAAATAACACACAAGTCTTTAGATAAATAGTTGACCATTAACTATTAACTTTTATGAAAAATTTTCAAAAACCCCCTGGAGCTCTTTCAACAAAACTTTCCCGTGTAGCGTATATAGATGCACGTCACATATATTTTAAAAACACATGTCGTGCGTTTATACACGTCACATGGGGTTTCAAGACCTCCGCGAGATTTCAAAAAGGGGCTTTAACTTTTATTGTGTATATGTAAAATATGTGGTGAGGGTTACAAGTTCTCATAGAAACTTATAATGCATGTAACACAAGATACTATTGCTTGTTCGAGATTGTTAGCACGTAAACTGTTTGCAGCCGCCCTTAAAAGAAAAAATAAAGAGGGGGGGGGGAGTGGGGGAGGGGAAGAGTTATGTCTTTCCATTTTTGCCCTCATTTTACTAGCTATAAATGTGTGCTAAATGATGAGTGCTGTAACAAAAGTGGTCCAGCAAATTAGGAATAAGAATCATAACTATGGATTTCTTAACTCTCTTGCTTGTTCTATTTTCTTTCACATTGACATGCATTATATTCCTAGCCACAAATTCAAAGCACCGGAAGTCCGGCAAGCTTCCACCAGGCCCTCGTCCTCTTCCTATCATTGGAAACATCTTAGATATCCGTGGCATACCCTACCGGTCATTGGCCAAACTCTCTCAAACTTATGGACCTATTATGTACCTTAAAATGGGGTATACAGACACAGTTGTATTTTCATCACCAGAAACTGCTAAACTTGTACTTCAAAAATATGATCAATCCTTATCCGGGAGAATTGTCCCCATAGCCCTCAAATCCATCGACCTCGACAAGATTTCTATGGGATGGCTTCCAGCCGAAGATCAATGGCGTAAACTGCGCAAAGTATGGAAAGAACAAATGTTTTCATTGCAAAGGCTCGACGCAAGCAAGGGCCTTCGTGGAGAAAACTTACGGAAACTGTGTGAATATTTGGATCAATGCTCCATTAAGGGTCAAGTTGTGGATTTAGCTGAAGCTTTATTTACGACGTCACTTAATATGATGTCATCCACTCTTTTCTCTATTGATTTTGCTGATATAGGCTCTGATTCCTCTCATGAGTTTAAGGATGTTTTGTCTAATGTGATGAAATGCATTGGGACTCCAAGTTTTGCCGATTATTTTCCTATACTAAAGTATGCTGATCTACAAGGAATTTCGCGGCGAACCAAGTATTATGTGGGAAAATTTGGTGAAATTTTGGACAAGGTAATAGAAGAAAGGCTAGCATCAAGAGATACGTCAGAGAAAAATGATTCAATTGAAGCCCTCCTTGGACTCCATCGGAAGCCGGTGCCTGAATTAAGTCGAATAGATATAAAGTATCTACTAATGGTATGTTTTGATTACACTTAGAAAAATAAAAAGCAGCTTTAAATTCTAATTTCCTAATTCTGTTACCGTCGTTTCTTGATTTTGAAGAGCTTTAAGATAAAGTTGGTCTGAGCTGGGCGCTTTCTCATAAAGCACTTGTACAATAACTAGAAGTCGTTTGTTTCTGAAACTATTTGAATTTTTATTGTAGGACTCATTTCTTGGAGGGACAGACTCCACTCCATCTGCAGTCCAATGGGCGATGGCGCTATTATTCGGCAACCCAACGAAGATGTTGAAAGTAAAGACTGAGTTGAGTGATGTCATTGGGTCACAACACGGCATGATCCAAGAATCAGACATATCGAAGCTCCCTTACTTACAGGCTGTAGTGAAAGAAACTATGAGGCTTTACCCTCTCGGGCCCTTGTTAGTACCTCACAAAGCCATGGTTGACGTAGAAATAAATGGTTTCATAATCCCCCAAAACGCACAAATACTTGTCAACTCATGGGCACTAGGGAGAGATCCAAGTGTTTGGTCCGAGCCAGATGCATTTATACCAGAAAGATTTCTCAACTTCAAAAATAAATATTTTGAGTTTATTCCGTTTAGCGCAGGGAGAAGGACATGCCCGGGGATGCCTTTGGCAAATCGACTGGTGCCCACCCTAATGGCTACTTTGTTACACAATTATGATTGGGAACTTGAAGAGGGATTAAAGCCAGAAGACATTGACATGAGTGAGCAATTTGCTACTGTTCTACACAAGGTCATACCTCTCAAGGCTATCCCAATCAGAAAATGACCTTGTTCTTTGTTTTTATATATGTTGTTAGAGTGCTTTTATCTGTTTCGGGGTGTTAAATAAAAACGGTTATGTAGTATTTTCATTTCTGCTTAGAAATATGTACTATTATATGGATGCTACCATAGAAATAAGTAGTATTTTCATTGGGCTATGTTATGCCAGAAACAGTAAGAGTTGGTGAAATGCATCCCTTATATTGTTTTTTAGATTTTATGGGTGGAATGAAATATGGCCAAACATGATGGTAATATCATGAATTCACAGTCATCAAAACCACTGTATCTCATTAAATTGTTATAAACTTAGCACTGATGGCAGTTTTAAAGTGAGAAATAAAGCTCCTATTGGGAGTACAGTGAGAAACCAACAGGCTAAGGTATCCACGAAGGCTTTACTGTGGAAGTAAAAATTAGAGCTATTTTGATGGACATTCATCTTTTCCAGAAAAGAAGGCTATTGAATTTATGAATTGAATCTGATTCTCAAGTCTCTATTGCAATAATCAACAATAGTGATGGAGGTTCTTGGCAGATTCAATATGGTTTGATGCAAATCAAGCAATTTATTCGAGAGCATAGTATTCCAGTGAAGCATGTGTGGAGAGAGGTTAATAAAGTGACAGACTAGTAAATATGGGGTATTAGTTTTCAAGTTTGCAAGTTTTCCAAGAGGCAGAGATCAACAAGGAAATAAAATAAGAGGCATTGTCACCAAGGAATACCTTATTCGCGAAAAATGAAATTTGAAATTTAGTTAATCATTGCCTATTTTTTTTCTCTCTATATCTTTATTTCTTTTGTAAAGGGGGTGGTATTTCTCATTTATTACTCTTTTTTCCCCTCTTTTGAATAGTTGGTTATACGTGCATGGTAAAGGAGTAGAATAATTCTAAATGGACAAAACAATGGACAAAATTAATGTGAGACAAAATTGATAAGTGTCATAAGTGATTGGTGTTGATGTAAAAGTGATGTGATGTGTTGAAAAACAAGATTGTGCCATGTGTTAGTTTTATTATAATTTTTGTATGTAGTTTTGTTCAAATAGCACAACCCAAAAGAGTAGTACTCGATCCCGGTTAAATTCCCAGTAAATTCATTGTATTGTTTCCTAAAGAGGTTTTGGTTTATGTCCCCTTCTCTTGAGCTTAAGTATGCTCAAGCGCACCAATACATGACAAAGTGCAATGAATGCGTGATAAAGCACAAGGCATGACGAATTGTCAGGTCCAAATTTCAAATGTAAGCTGAACATAAGCTTCATCTATGAGAGGCTTATACGAGTTTTTTAGAATACAAAGTATCACTGTTGCTACTTGTCGTCATTCTTATAATTTTCAACCCATCATCATCAATATATTAATTAAATGAAATGTGTTGCAGCAAAAGTTGACCGTGATTTTCCCGCCTAAACTGCTTTAAGTGGGGATATTTCCATCTTTTTTGCTATTGTTTGGTAAGCTGAGCGGTAAATATTATATCTTATCATTCTTCTTCCTTTTTTTTAATTTAAAATTTGGGTTTCTATCTGCCATTTGAATTGTTCTAGACATAGAGGACTCGTTCACTGTCTTTGATCCCTAACTGGCTTCCAAGAAAAGATCTTCGAGCCTAGCTAATCCACTCACTCAGAAGAAGAAAGAGCACCCAAACCAAGATCTGTTGAAGAAAATCAAGACTATTTTAGGTCTGCCAAAAGTGCTGAAAAGCGCAGCATTTCCCTAGGAAGAAAATGGGGCTTCTATTTCATTCAATTTGACCCTTTTGTGGACACACCCTGGGGGTTGGAAACTCTTGCTCTTATGCTAAGGTAGAGGCTTTCTCAATGGCTTGCTTGGATTCGCATGCTTCGGATGCTGGTCTAACTTACACCAGATGAAGGGAAAGAAAGCGCCAGCGGCACATGCTTTGAAAGCTGGGCTTAGAGCTATATCTCCAGATCTCATTCTAGACGCTCTAACCAATGGCAGGAATTCTATCCTTTGTGATCCTTCCTATGCGATTCACTAGGGAGGCTGCTCTTAGTTAGAGATCGGAAGAGCGTCCTATCCATCAATTGTTATGGTAGTCCAGTCAAGCTTGAGCAGTATCTGTAACTGGGGCTATCAGAGGTCCCCCTATTCAAGTTCTACAAGGTCTAAGGTTCGGAGAAAAGGGAATGAAAG
>CAVNYN010252458.1:0-12349 GCA_963692815.1 Nyctanthes arbor-tristis
TCTTCTTCTAGCAATGGCTGTGAGGATGGTAATGGATGTTTCCGGCGGGAGCATTTTCTGTTGGTGGTGGAGTTTAAAGCGCGAGGAGTTAGAGATGGTGAGTGGTTGTTGGTGGTGGTGCTGAGGCAGCAACCCATTGAGAATTAATGGGATGAGAAGCTTTTACATAGAGAATGGGAGGGAGGTGGCCAAGGGAAAGAGATTGAACTTATAAGTGGTTGGGAATTGAATGGATATCTAATCCGGAGGGGGTGAGTGAATTTATTTGGTACACAGAAGTTGAGTCCGGTGAAGTTAATGGCCATACTAGAAGAAAATATTTCAGAAACTTCAAGGCTACCAAAAATTCACTGAGGAATGCAAAATTCACATCTATATTTTAGGCTTCCAATTTAATAATAAATTGGGTCGTGAATATCTATGTTCTTGATTTTATGGTGATTTCTATGGAGCTTAAGTATTTTCTATTCGTATGGAATTTGATCTTGATTCCATAGAAAAACTATTGGATTCATTTAACAACCACTTATAATTGATCTTTTCCTCATTTCCAGGATACTTAGTGAGGAAGGATTCAACCACAACTCACACAATTATGATCAAGAGGAATTATTATTGATTTCCAAACGGAGCCTTGATCCAGGTCCAGCTGATCATCATTCATAAAATCCAGCAATGAATGAATTGAAGGGACTTCTCTTATCTGCATGCATTGAAACATGACTTATGGTTCAAGGTGAGAATCATTGTGTTTTAGTGCTGAAGTTGGACAAAGATCCTGTCGCGCAAGCATTTACGTAAATTGCACCTAGTGACCTAGATATTCCCGCACAAAACCTCATAAATGAATAATAATAATTAATTGGAATACATTTTCTTAAAAAATCATACTACACTTAAAATATTTTCAATGTATAGTAGTAGTCATAGATAAATAGACGATTGAAAAGCAATGTATTTATTTGGCACATTAAATACGTAACATTATCGTCGGTAATGTTATTAGATATGACATTGTCCATAATAATGTCAGGTATTTACTCAACCACTATGCCTCTCTCCCTTTCTCTTTTTAAAATGTCTAATAATAATTCGTCAAATATATAAAGTAGAATGTCGCATTAGAGAGTTCAGTAAGTATAATTTCAACACTCTTTGTCACATGTACATCGTCAACATTCTTGTATTGAAATTGCTTTTACATAAGTTTTTAAAATTATTTTTTACATAATAGCAATGTGCTTGATTAGAGGATGGAAAATAAATTAAAATCCATTTTTATAAAGATATTTGACAAAATAGCTTCCTATCAAACGTGTATCCGTTTTCTCATCCATCACATCAATTCCCATCATTTTGCCACACGTCATTTTATATAAAAATTTAGGGCCTGTTTGGCATCGATTATAATCAATTCGTTTATAATACATTTTGAATTTTAAATTTTTTGTGACACTTATCATTTTGTCCTATTGACACCTCATACATCCATCACATTAAATAACAATTTTTTACTTTTCAATAAAACTTAGCCAACTAAATTAAGACAACTGTCTCAAAAATTCAAATTTCAAAATATATTATAAACTAATCCAATTATAAACGATACCAAACGGACCCTTACATAATTTTTTTTTATGTAAAATATACTTTACTCTTTCTCTCGGAGCTTGTTCTTGGGAGTTTAATATAAATTAATAAATCTATCAAATTAATATCACTCACATATTTTCTATAAAAAATGAATTTTCACAAGACTTAATAATATTTCTTTATATTTTCACTATACATTCTCTTATAAACATAACTTTTATAAATCTATTTACACATAAATATATATAACTGAAGCTCTTAAACTCTAGTTTAGACGAAACTTATTTAGATATGCTTATTCACAAAAGGGTTAATTTCACAAAAGATTTCCAACCTTTGGGTGTAGAATTAGATAGGTCACTAACCTTTTTTCGCTCTCCTAGGTCTCTAACCTTTCATAAATACGCACAATAGGTCTCTATTGTCACTATTTCTTTAATTTTTCATATAAAATAACGATTATATCATTTAGTCTTTTAATTTTAAAAACAAAACAATTAAAAATAATAAAAAAATGAGAAAAAACAAAACACCCCCACCCCACCTTCCTCTCCCAAGAGGGCCACCGGAAATGGCTGCCATTTCCGACGGACAAAAAACTACCTCCAACAACAGATATGGGAGGTAGATCCCCCTATTTTGCTGCCCATTTTGGACAGCAAAATGGGAAAATGAGCAGTAAAATGGGGGGTTGACTGCTGGAATGACAGCATTTCCGAGATCGGAAAAATTGGACAGCACCCCCATTTTGGCTTTGCTGCCATTTCCAGCAATATTTTTGGCCTCCAGAAATAGCTCCAGCAGACATTTCCAGCAGCCCTCTAGGGGATGGGTGGTTGGGTGGGGTAGGGTGAGTGGGTGGGTGGGTTTTCTTAATTTTTTTATTGTTTTTAATATTTTTAATTATTTTGTTTTTAAAAATAAAATATTAAAGGGTATAATCGTCATTTTATATGAAAAGTTGAGGGAATAGTAACAAGAGGGATCTATTATGTGCATTTATGAAAGATTGGAGACCCAAGAGAGTGAAAAAAAGGTTGAGGACCTATCCGATTCTAAACCCAAATATTGGGGACCTTTTGTGAAATTAACCCTTCACAAAGAGTAATTCCATTTTTTTATTCAGCATATATAAATTAAAATGAAAATTTTGTGACACACAACCTTTTTAAGATTGTTAGAAACCTGTTGTTCATGAAGAATCAAAACTAGGAGCAGGTGACAAGAGGCTTTCTAATGTAACAACATCTATTCTGTATATGTTGCAAATGAAAATAATATTACAATTAAAAGCTTTTCTAGTGCAAGAATGTGCATCTTTGTGTATGTGGCACTCGACTACTGGATTAGAGAGAGATAGAGAGTTTAAAAATATATTAGTAGACATTGTCTAGCTCAACATCTAGAAGTAAACACTGTGCTAGACAATGTCTAGCATTTATTATACTACTAAATCAAATTTTTGCTATTATTCCAGAAATAATCTATTAATATTGTTGTATCGGATATACTCTTATAAATATTTTTATTATATTGAAGTTGAAACACTTAAAGGTCATTTTGGTATATCTCAGAATAAAATCAATGCATAAAAGTGTGCATTTCTCGGCCAAAAAAACTGACCGTTTCAGTCAGTTTGAAAAAAAAAAAAACTGCCAGCTTGGTGAAAACCGGCTATTTTGACCAAAAATTGACAAAAATGTTAGTTAACCGGTGAATCAAATCAAGCTGGTCAGTTTCAATTCGGCCAATTGGCAACGGTTGGTTCAGTTTCTGTTTCAAGTTTGGTCAGACTGAACCAGTGGCAGTGCCCAGGCCTAATGAAGGTTATAAAGTATAAATATAGATAATTAATTAAATGCATTAAAAGAAAAATATGGACCTCTAAAAAAACGAAAAATATAGAGAATTAAAAGAGGACTATATACTTTAGTTTAATTTTTGGTTCAAAGTAATGTTTTCTACGATTTTTATTTTACCTATCTAATTTAATCAGCTTATTATTATTATTGAACGAATTTAGTTAGATTATTACTCTCTCATTTCCCCTTAATTTTCATTTTGGTGGTTATATCTACACCACAATTTTTTTACTAATTACACTACAATATTTTATTTTTATTTACTAAAAGGGTCAATAATTAAATAACTTAAATAACCTTTTTATATATACTTAGATTTTTTTAGATACACCACCAAATAAAAAACCTAATTTTAATTTTTATCATCACCAGGTCCCCCCTCTGGCCACAAAAGAAAGCCTCATCTTCACCATGATTAGGAACCCTAATGTATTTCATTATTACTACACCACAATTGAAAACCATAAAGGGGGAAAATCATTTCTTACCTTCAGAAATCTATGTAACACCAGAGTAATAAATAAACATTATTAATATTGAATGGGAGATTGATTCCATTTTCATATTCGTTCCACCAAAGTCGGATAAACTTCTGATATTTATATTCTTTGTTGAAGATTGGTAGAGAGAAGGTAGCAAATTGTGGAAGATGACGGAGAATGCTGTGTAAATTTTATTTTTTATTTTTATTTTTTAAATTTTACGCATAAAATATAGGGTTATATTGGTAAGCTAAATATGGCGTATGTAACCAAAATGTATTTTAACGGTAATGGATATATATTTCCTGGTGTAGTTAGTACGTTTTGACCCCACATCTTTGGGACCAACCAAAGTCTTAAAATTGGCGGGAAGTAACGATGGTTCACTCCGTAAAAAAAAATGTTTGGGCTTGCAGTATTCCGAAATTTGGGCTGAAATAGTTTGTGCCGGTCTATCTCTGACAACCCATTTAAATATAGAAAAATGTTATAAGTAATAGGATTAATTTCACAAATCGTCCTCAACCTTTGAGTTAATAATCAGTTTCGTCTCTAACCTTTTTTAAAAAACACTTTTGTGGCCCACCTTTAAATAAATGCTCGTAAATCGTCCTTTTTGTCAGTATTCACTAAATTTAGACGGTTATACTCTTCACATTTTTAATTTTAAAAACAAAATATTTAAAAACATTAAAAATAATAAAAAATTTAAAAAAAGGGGGAACAACCCCACCCCAAACCAAGAAATCAAATGGCTGCCGGAAATGGCATCCAGTGTTTTTGGTGCCAGAAACGACAACAGCTTTGTTGCCGTTTTCAGCAACAAAAATGGAGGGATTCACCCCCCAATTTTGACCACCGGAAACGGCAGCTGCCATTTGATTTCTTGGTTTGGGGCGTGGGCGGGGTGGGGTAGGTTGTTTTCTTTTTTTTTATTTTTATTATTTTTTATATTTTTAAATGTTTTGTTTTTAAAATTTAAAAGTAAAGGGTATAACCGTTCAAATTTAGTATATAGTAACAAAAAAGATGATTTGCGTGCATTTATTCAAAGGTTAGGGAAAAGTGTTGCTTAAAAAAAAGTTGGAGACGAAACCGATTCTTAACTCAAAGGTTGGGGACGATTTGTGAAATCAACCCTAACTAATAAAATACTTCATCTGTCCCGAAAAGAAGTGGAAATTATCTAGTCGTCCGGTTTCTATGATTTGAGCTGCTAATTTTTTGTTTGGCAAGTTTGAGAGTCAATGTTCGCATAAACGAGTATAACTTTCGAACATGATGTCTGTTTTCAACCCATAATATATACTTTTGGGGTAACTAGAAGTGACTAATTGAGCCAATTCATATGCTACTCCTAATGACGAATTTTCGGTGTTTGAATCCATATGTTATGTTCAATGTACAGGTAAAATAGTAGTTAGTAAAACAAAAAATACAACAAATTATATACACACGTGATCTGTGTGATAACCATTGATAAAAAAATGATGTAATGTTTAACTTTACAAGATCATTCCAAATGTGTATTTGTATAATTTATTATATATTTTTGTTGTACATGTAGCAATTCTTTATGTTCTTTTATTTTGCACGATAATCTAATGGTTCTCATGAATTGCTTTAATTTATTGACTTTTAATGATTTTCAAGTCCACAAAATAGTATCAAACTAGTTATATATTAAATTCAACTTTATTTTATGAAATTATTATTAATTTATTTTGTTTAATTTAATTTCACAGAGAGAATGAAAATTCACGAGCTTATTTTTCTTTTCTTTGTTTATGAAAGCGTCTCCCTTAATAAAGCATTTTATTTATCTCAAAGCAAATTGTTTACAAATGTTGAATACAGGTAAGATAAATATTACTACCCATTGTATTTTTATTATTGAAATAAAATACGATGTTTCCTGAAAAATAAAAATAAAAGAAGAAAATATTATTATGAGTTTTGTTTTGTTTTGTTTTTTTTTCATGTTTGAATTTTGTTAACTAGTAAACTAAAGAATTGTCAAATTTTCAAATGCTAATTATGTATATTTCTCTTTAATAATATTTTTATTTCATGTGCCCAGTTTATGGTAAAATTATTTTTCCTACCAATATATTGAAAACAATTTAGCTCATTAGCAAGTAAGTATACACTTGAAAACTAAACTAATAATATAACTATAACAATAATAATTATTATTGTTATTATTGTCTAACTTGAATAGTTAAATGATTATTTTAGTAATTGTTATTACAAAATTCCGATTTCTTACTGAAATCCTCAATGGATTTACAAAATTATTATTACTAATAGCGATTTGTAAAATCCATCTGTATGCAACTGTAAATATATTGAAGTCAGATAGGTAAGAAAAGTTCCACGTTCGGTTCCCAATCTATTGAAGTAATGTCAACCAGTCCCCAATCCATTATGTTGATAATTGAGGTGCCAAACTTTTATTTAGTTGGTTTCAAATCCTCAACAAAACTTTTCTTGACGGGAATTTTCAACAAAAATTAAACCCACATATTCGATTAAAAAAAAAAACTAAAACTAATATTACAAAAGAAGGTTGAGACTTAGTACTTTAATTTCCTAAAAGGATAAAATTGTAACACGCAACAACATAAGAATTTTCGAACACCAACGGGTGCCAACTATAATGCCACTTGTATGAAATGACTCAATAAAAAATTAACATATAACTCTTTTACTTTCATATGTCCCTTATATTCTACTATTTCATCAGTTAGTGTCATAACGATATCAATGGATGATATTAGAAACCTTTTAATAAGAGTAACTCTAATGCATTCTTTAAATTTACGTTATTGTCAACAAGATAATGTTCAATCTCAATTGATTTCCAATGAGTCTGGTAGATTGCTGTCAATATGGATTTTATATTCTTAAAATAAAATAAGACATTGTCTATATTATGAAGAAATGTACAAATATTTAAAATAAATAGTAACTTCATATTAACTTTTGTCTATATAAATTTTTAAATAGGGCTAGTTAACTTTATTTTTATTTTTCTTCACATCAATTTAATCATTTTGTTATTTGCACTAAAGATGGTTTTTCCTTTGGTTCTATATATTTTATTTTAGAGTAATTTTATTTTATTCCTTTACCGGACGCAATTTTACCGCAATTCATGGGTTGCATTATTTATTTATTAATTTTTTAGATCGTGACATGGGTTGCATTATTAGCTACATACTAAATGCTAAAAAGATAAATATTTGAGAACCTACTTACTGTTCTGTCAATATATTGGGGACCTAGGCTGTAATTTTCGCTCGAGTTGGGGCCGAAGAATTTAGACGCGTCGCGTTATGGCTCAACGGTATACTAATGCACTCCATTTTCAAATTATTATTGAAAAATTCAAATAGAAAGCAGCATTACGGCCTAATATGTACAAAAGATTATTTGAATATGCACAAACAGGCCATTAAACATTTGGCAACTTATTGGATTATAATCTATCACAAAATATTATTTCATTAGTTTTATTTTTTTCAAAAAGTCAAAAAGTAAAAATTAAATCGTAATATTTGACTTTTTATAAAAAAATAATAATAAAATAATACCACATAATAAATTATAATATAACAAAATAATCTATAAGTTGTCAAACACTTTGTTAAATCGATATTATTGTCTTTGTTCACTTTTTGAAGAAAGAACAGCCGGAAACAGAGCACAAGAACTTCTTTTTATGCCTCTACAGTTCAAACATCATTTTCATTTATTCTGTAAGTTGTTTCATTGGTGGGTTTTTGTTAATTTTTGCCATGGTAGTGAAAGAAGGTGCGGGCTTTTTGAGTTCCCCACTAGCATGGGTTTTGGTACTTGCCTAGCTTTAGTGAGGAGTGTTTTTCTTGCTGCCAGGTTCTTGCATTCTTGATTGTTTGTGTTAAATTGTTTTCAACTGAGTGAATTCGGGACCTGCTTCGTTTGAATTTCAGATTCTTGAGCGGTTCTGCTGACGGCTTTGTTCAGAAAAGGGCAAGTGAGCAGAAAAGGAACAATTTTGTTTCTTTGGGTGCTAAAAATGATGTGTTCTTCGGATTGGAAGATTCGTTCGTGCTTTTTAGTATTTTTGGTGATCTTTGCTGTGCCAGATGTTTCGGCGGTCACTGATCCTCGTGATGGTAAGCATGAAAACCCGTGTCTCTATTCTTAAGAACTGGAATTTATTAGTATAAGTGGAGAATATATGCTGAATGTTATAATTATCATGTTAACAAGTCAATTCTTTTTTCCATGTGGATCTGCCAGTTTATGCAATAAACAGTCTATATGCTTCTCTGGGCTTCCCTCCACTTCCTGGATGGGTTCCCTTCGGGGGAGACCCGTGTGGACTGAACTGGGTTGGAGTCCAGTGTGTTAACTCCAATATAACGTCTATGTAAGCATTGTCTCGCTGTTTCATTACGATATATGGTTATATTCTTGCCTTTTTGGATTGAATGCTCTGTTCTTGATAGAGTTTTAAGTGCTGCAAATTTGGGCGGTGAACTGAGTGAAGACTTGGGGTCATTTATCTCAATTATACAAATGTAAGTTAATCTGTCAGCTAAGGTTCGCGCGTCTAGCTCCGTTCTTGCTTTGATTGTCAACTTATTTTTATCTTGGAGCTTGAAGAAAAATCTTATGTTCCCAAAAGCAGAGATCTAAGCAACAACCATATTGGAGGCAGCATACCATCCAACTTGCCCGTAACCATGAGGAGCTTGTATGTTCTCTCTCTCTCTCTCTCTCTCTCTCTCTCTCTCTCTCTCGGGTCTCAGTCAGCTTCCAGTAATTAGTTAACTGATTTAATCAGAATCTATTGACCATGTTTAGGATGTTCGACACTGTTTTCTCTTTTTCAAGTTTTGTATCTGTCTAATAATGCCTCATCCCTCCCCCACACCACAAATTCTAGTTTTCTCTCAGGTAATCAGCTCAGTGGAGGCATCCCAGATAATATATCCTCGTTAGGCCAACTGACAGATTTGTAAGTTCCTGTTCAGCATAATTATCTTATGCCTTCATGGTTTTGCTATCATTGATAAAGTGTTATGACACTGAATGTATGTTTGGTACATTGTACTGGATATCATGAAAATAGTAGTTTAATATTGCCTGACGCTACCTAATGTTTCCTGCTAAACTTGGAACGATTCTCAATTGATTTTTACTCCTTATCCTTCTCAAGGTCTCTGAACAACAATAATTTAACTGGAGCAATTCCAGATGCCTTTCAACAGCTTAAGGGCTTAATCAACATGTAAGCTTTCTCGCATCTCCTATGAAATTGATTGAAGAATATTTGTTTGCTGATGAAAATGATAATGCAGGGATCTGTCAGGAAATAGTTTATCTGGTCAGCTGCCTCCTTCAATGGGGACTTTGTCATCTCTTGCAACATTGTAAGAGAAACTGGCTTTTGTTGGGTAGTGTTGATATTAATTCTAAATGTTTCACTGAAGAATTTTTGCAACTTAAAAGCCATCGAATTAGATAATTTTTAACTTTTATTTTTTCAAATTTTGTGTTGGCTTATTAATCAATTTTGAAAGGACTGATATAGATTGAACTGCTGTGATATTTCCTCTTCCTGCCATATTTTGTTGCCATAATGTCAATTTTCATGTGGAAGTTGGTTGTTTTTAGTTGGTTTGTAAAGAAAGATGGTACTCAAAATTGAATGGATAAACAATTCTGGACCGTACTCAGGATATTCATCTCTGAGATCTTGTACTAGCTTGGAAATATTGATGATACTTTGTCAATCTATAGTACTTAAAAGACAAAAAAGGCTTTGTGTGATATGTGATTCTGTCTCTATAATTTTATTGACTCTCATTAAATGTATGGTTTTCTTTTTTCAGTGTAATAACATCTATTTGTTGTAGGTATGTGCAGAACAACCGGCTTACAGGAATACTGGATGTTCTTCAAGATCTTCCCCTCAGAGCTTTGTATAATATTTTTATATTAAATCAGTCACTTTTGAGAAATTTCCATTTTGCTTCTATTTATTTTTATAGGCTTTCCTCCATGCTCCTCAGGAACATAGAGAATAATCTCTTTTCTGGACCTATACCTGCGAAGTTGCTCAGTATTCCAGATTTCAGGTGAAACTAAGAATTATTCTCTTTCAGATTGGGATAACTTGAATTGTAACTTAGGCTAGTTAATGATATTTTTGAGAATTGACTTTGTGCAAAAGTGATTTTTAGGAGAATGTGTTGTTGAAAAGTAAGGAAAATTTACGAATCTATGTGCAAGATTATTTTAATAAATATGTCGTTGAAAACGAGTTTGAGGGAGAACTGATTTTGAAAAATCCAAATCAAACATGCTCTAAATGGAATTTCTCTTAACACATTTCTTGGGAATTTCTAACACATTTCTTGGGACATTTACTAATCACTTAAATTATAGTTAAAGCTATCTGAGACATGCTGAAAAATGAGTGGAGGATATAAACCGGTAGTAATACTTTGGGTTCCATGAAACAAGTTGATCAAAAGTAGTTAACCAATATAGTTTATGATTTTAGGTGCCCCTAAAGTTCCATAAGGTACATATTATAGCAAGGCCTAGTGAATTATTGTGTAGCCGTTGTAAAATTTTCATTTGTGCTACAGACGAGAAGGAAATCCATTCAACACTACAGTACTACCTTCTCCACCAGCATCAACACCTTCATTTCCCCCTTTGATAGCACCTTCTCCTCATTTTTCTCCTGCAAAACGAGCAAATGAGCCGTCACCGTCTCAATTACCACAAATTGGAGGGGAAGGAAAGAAACGTACAACAAACACCATTTCGTGGATATCTATTGCTGGGTTGGTGGCAGTTGTGTTACTTGCTTCAGGGCTATGTGTTATCATGTTCAAATGTTGTAAAAGAAAGAAGATGAAAGAGAAAATCGCAGAAAGGTATGGAGTGGGAGCGTTTGGTAACCTTGAACAGACTCGTAAAAGAGAGCAGTTGTTGTCAAAGAATTACCAAGTAGAGAGAGGTAAACTATCACTTTTCTATGCCTGTGTTACTTGCCATTATATGCATGTTGAGTTATATTTCCTTTTTACTTCGATGAATTATCCCTTGAGGCTCCTCAGCAGATCCAAAAGAAGAGGTTTTGCATCAATCTGCTGGCGACGGTAAGAGAAGTACTTTGTTGCTGAAGCAGGAAAAAGAACACAGTATAGATATGACAGGTTTGGATTTTACGCAGCTACCCCCACCTGCACATCCTCTTCCGCTTCTTCCCGCTGAAAGGATTGCTGCAGATCCAATTTTTTCTCCCTTAACCTCGAGGGAACATGCTCCAAATCGAGTAGATTCTGTTCAGTTTTTCACCATTGCATCTCTTCAGCAGTATACAAACAGCTTTTCTCAAGAAAATCTAATTGGGGAAGGCACTCTTGGCACAGCATATAAAGCTGACCTTCCTGGAGGAAAGGTAAGCATCCATTCATCTGACTTCCTGCTAAGCGATTGGGACATCTTGCCTTTTCCTAGTTTATTAATTCATATAACGTGATTATTTGCTTTTAGAAGATTATTAATGACTTAATTGAGTAGCACACTGTTACGATCCTTTGTTCAAACTATGCACTATTGATCTTACTCTGTACTTCAATGCTTTTAGTTGAACATATATTGAAATTCTAAATGGGAATTACAAATATTGGTAGTTATTTTTGGCTAAGTTCTAATGTGAACATGTATGCTACATTTTTATGGAGGAGCTTATCAAAATTTTGATATCTGGACTAGTGTGAAAATCTGTATACTACATTGTCACATTATATTTTACATGTGATTTCCTTGATATTGCTTTATTTGTCTTCAGGTCGTGGCAGTCAAAAAACTGAATACAGTAGCTTCCAAACATTTGAATGATCGGAAGTTCCTCGAGCTAGTGTCAAACATCTCTAAGCTTCAACATGCAAATGTAGTGAAACTTGTAGGTTACTGTGTGGAGCACGGTCAGCATCTGCTTGTGTACGATTATTGCAGAAATGGTACACTCTATGAAGCACTACACTTGGAGGCTGAGATCAATAAAATGCTATCATGGAATGCTCGGATGCATTTAGCACTTCAAGCTGCACGAGCCCTGGAGTATGTTGATTGATGAACTCAGTGCATTTCTGGAATGAATATAGTTTGTGTCATGAGTGGAATGTCTGGCTTAGCTTAAAATGTTCTGTTATCCGTAAATAAATTCACTACAAATTTACTTTTATTGGTCTGAGTTGGAAGTAAGATACTATTTTGACAGTAAACAAGAGTTCTTTTCACGAAAAACATGGGGGGGGGGGGGGGGGGGGGGGGGGGGGGGGGGGGGGGGGGGGGGGGGGGGGGGGGGGGGGGGGGGGGGGGGGGGGGGGGGGGGGGGGG